>JAOANR010000002.1:59909459-60152906 GCA_030278955.1 Hygrophila difformis
TTGGACGTTTCTTCCCTTTGTCCTGTTCGGGTCCGGATTTTTTCTGGGTTACCCTGATCGTTGTACCGAATAGGGGGTTTCTCCTGTTCTGCACAATATGGGCATATGTGGTTATCCCATTGGCCAACACGCATCATGTTGCATGCCTTTTTTCTGGTAACTCGGTTGATGGCAACTTGTTTTTCCCAGATGAGTAACCTCTTCTTTTCGAATGAGGTTTCCCGCAAACTCTGTGCTTTTCCCTGTTAAAGAATTAACCAGTAACATCCATTTAAATTGTTTGAGAATATTTTAAACGGATATTTAACCTTTTCCATCTCGGTGAGACAGACCCAGAATCCCCATGCGCGTCGGGTGGAGATTTCATCTTCGCTGATTGAAGATACCAATGGTGTCTTCTCATCCATATACTTAACTCTGTTGAAGGCAATCATATCAGGTCCTCTGTAATTTAATAAATTGAAAGACCGATAAGAACCTTTTCCGACTATTTCTGGTGCCGCTGAAATGAACTTAAGCTCCAGAATATCTCCTCTTTGCAGGGCGGGTTGTTCTTGCCATGATTCGTGCACCGCACTACTTATCCATCCCGGAAGTTTTTCAATTTCCGGAAACCCTCGGTGATGTAGTATGAACAGATGCTAATGCTCCAAAGTCAACCACTTTCGAACCTCTTCTGGTTTCGATCCTTCGAGCATCCATACCCTTTGTATCTCCCGGATGTCTCGATTACTGTTTTGCTAGGGTTAATTCCCTTTTGGAAACCAGTTTGTTCCCATTTCCTTGGTAGTCCAGCCAGGGCAGTAGATAGAACCTTCTCGTCTGAAATTAACCTTAGAGGTGCCTGTCATTGCCTAAGGGTTATTTCTTCCTCTTTCACCCAGAGGCAGTGGGTTGACTTGAGCTTTCGGAAATGTGACTTTCCTCTTGCTCAACATTTTTTGTCGTATCCGACAATGGTTCCTTTGAAGCAGTGCTTGAATCTGCTTCTTCTTATGTGACCACTTTAGCTTTTTGGGCACATTTCTCTTTGTTTACCAGGGAAGCTGACGCTTTCCTGATTGGCTCTAATACTGTTTCCCATAGTGCTGTCATTGCTATATGGGAGGTTCGTATATTGTTGCGGACCATGTCCCACATCGCTCTGTTGTATTTGGCCAGCTGCTCGTGCATTGATCTCGAGCTGTCCAAAATGCTTCGATAGCTCCTCTAGGTTTTCTCTCTGAGGTGCCTGAATCTCGTAATGATGGAATCAGCTTCAAATGCTTCCATCTCTCGTTAGGAAATCTGCAAGAACATTTTCATGAGATTTTATAACATCAATATCATAAGTATAAATATTGACATTCAGCTTGCCATCTGATAATACGAGCTTTTTCAATTTTTGATTCAAGTTTATTTTTTAAAAAAGCCCTAACATTAGTATTATCAACTTTTAATACAAATTTCTTTGCAAGTAAGAATAAAGGCCATTTTTTAAATGTTTTCCATACTGCAAAGAATTCCTTTTCGTTAATATGCCAAAGTTTGGCTTGTTGTTCAGTGAACAACCCTCCTGTGTATCTACAATATTCTTGACCCGTAGTTGTTTTTCTCATGAGCACTCCTTGCCCATCGAAAATCATTGGCGTCTGTGTAGACTACCCAGCTCATCCTCATCCTGAGGTATCGCGAGTTTTGGCAAGCTATTGCAGACTTGCTTTGGTTCAACGAATTCTCTTGGTATGGATTTCTTCCCATTTCCATCTAGAGCTTTCAGTCTCTTTCAGGAGTGGTCTAAAATCCTTTCTATATTTTGCAAGGTCTTTAATAAACATACCCGCAAAATTTACAACTCCTAAGAAACTCTGTAGTTGTTTCTTGTCTTTTAATATATCAGGAAAATTGCGGATTTTCTCCATAATGTGTTCCTGTAACTCTATTCCTGCTTCATCAATTTGAACTCCTAAGAATTCAATTTTGTTAGCAGCGTTAGTGGCCTTTTTCTCAGAGAGAACTAGACCTTCCCTGTGACATGCATCAGAAAATATTTCAAGATGTTTAATATGCTCTTTAATATTTCGAGATGCAATCAGAATGTCATCTGTGTAGACGAACATAAAACTCTAGATAATCCTTAAATAGATTATCCATCTTTCTTTGGAATATCTGAGGGGCATTAGAAAGCCCCATTGGCATAACATTCCAAATATATTGCCCTTGTGGGTTGGAGAATGTTGTGAATTTCTTCGACTCATTCTCCATCTTAATCTGATAGAAACCAGATTTGCAATCAAATTTAGAAAACACTTTAGCACCTTTGATGCAATCAATTAAGTGTTCTCTACTCGGAATGTAATAACCATCAAACTGTATTATTTTGTTAATACCTTGATAGTTTATTACCAACCTGGGTTTACCTCTCTTTATTTCACCGTGGTTTCTTACCAAGAATCCAGGGCTACTATAAGGCTGAGACTCCAGGCTCGATGAGTTTAAGATCAATATGCTCCTTGATAATTTGCTGCATATCTTTCTTATCCTGCATATTCATTAAGATGGGTTTGTATCGAACATACTCATATTTATATTGTTCTTTTACCTGTAGAGTAGCTTCGATCTTGTTTTATCCCACCATGCCAGAGGATCCTCGTTAAAGTTTCTCTGGATAAGTCTTTTGACATTTTCAAGGGACAATTTCGTTTCCTCCCCATCAATGTCTAGTGAAGTTTATTTAATGACTTCATTTCCTGCATTGCTTCTTTGAGGTTTATAATTTTCCTCAATAAAGCTTCATCAAATCCTTGCTGTCTAAAAGACAACAAAGCCTTACCAAACTTCTTTTATCCTGCATTTTTTGATGGGTTTAGTTTGGCATCATTATCACCACGTTTGCTGCGAAATAATATATGCATTAACCTGTTGAATGCCTTTTCCCCTGCGCAACACCTGTATCTCATTTCCACAACTTGTGGTAAATATTAACAAATTTCTTTTGTTATCTTGAACATATTTGTAAAGGATGGTATAAAAATTGTTCCCTAACAAAATATCCGCTCATGTGTCATGAAAGTAAATAGGAGGCGTTTTTTACCTTATACCAAGGTGTACCAAATGCTCCTCCAATCATGATTTTGCTTGTCGAATACCCTTATTTAGTACTAAGATTTTTGGGAAAAATCTCTTCCTGCAATAATGGGTTAATGATTCCATAGCTTCGCTAGGGAAAACTCCTGGTTTTGCCGTGCAAATACCTGATCCTGAATCAATATAAGCTGCGAAATATTCTGACTTATATTCTTCATATATTATCCCTACTGAGATATAAATGGAGAATGGACTTGTCCATTTAATTCTGAGGGTGTGGACCCTTCAGATTAAATTCTATACCATTATCATTTCTTACCCATGGTTTATGATTTTCGAGAAAACTTAATCCAAAATCATAACCCCATTGTCTTTTCCCGGGGCGTGCCTAAGACTCTGATCTCGTGTCCTTGCAATTTCAATTGTTCCTTCATAGTTCCAATTGATGGCTGCTGCAAGTAGTATAAAGTCATCACATGGAAAACGGTTAATCTTTTCAGTGATGTCGAATATTACTCGTATTTCTTTCCATCCTTCAGGGCATTTTATCTTTATATTATCTACCCCAATGGATTGAGGAGTTAGATCTTTGATGAACTCCTTCCCTTTATATGCCATAATTATGTCTCTTCCGAAAAAGACATACGGCTTGCGTACTCAATTCTAGCACTCGTTGATCTGTCTAGAATTAGATGATCTCTTATTTGGATGTCTACTCCTCCTAACCTTGGAATCTGGGTAGGATTTGGAGTCATGACTTTAGCAAATTCCTTGAAAATTCTAGGAATTTCTATATATTCTTTCCTGAGAAATAAGTCAGAATGATGACTATTGGAAAGTGCATAAGAGATTCTATAAGTTATAGAATATGGCCTGTTCCCTTTCTTTCATCAGATCTTTTCTTTTAAAATCCTGATGAAGGGTTAGAACTCTACTAAAATCTTGGTCAGCTAAGTTATAGGAAATTCTGGGATGTATGTCAAACATTAACTTCCCAGCATATAAGTTTCCTACCGTAGTTCCAAGAAGACCATCTCTAAGGTTATTGATTCTTCTATCGGTGACTGATAGATGCAATTCAGAATCAATGCCTTCTTTGAAGGTTGCCTTAATTACTACTTCAATGGCTCCTATGTGGATCCATTTCATAGTAATGGCGATTTCCTCCTTCATTCTGCTTAATTTCCTCAAGAATTTCTTCTTTAGGAATTAATTGCATATCCATAACATTACAAAGTAAGTTCCATAGGAATTGCAAACTCACCTGGACTTACCTTGTAGATGATGTTATGTCTTCTCTGGTTGAGTCCCATCTGGTTAAGAACTCGTCCAATCCCGCCAATTCTGAATCCGTCATATGGGCTGAGGGTGGAATCTTGTCGCATTATTCTTTCCATGGTTCGATTCGAGATCGTCATCCTTGAAAAGAATCCAGACAGTTTTCAGTGGTCCGAATCCTGTCTTCTTCAGTCAGACTCGTTGAAGATCCATCTGAATATGAGTCCGAGTCACTTCTTAATTCTTCCTCGTAGATGCTTTCAATCCGAGGGGATGTCCTCAAACTGATAGACTGGTACCAGCTTTCCATGGTAGACTGCTTCCACGATATCCTCCGTGGCTTCGTACATTCGTACCTCACGATTCTGAGGGCAATCGGGTGAGATATGACCTCTGCTCCACACTTCCAACAGTTGCAGTCCTTGAAACTTTCGTTGGCTCGGGTATGGGCTCGTCTGAATGTTCTCTTGGACGTCGTTCTCCCCCGTGCTCCTTGCTGCTGAGCTAGTTGAACCTTGGGATGAACTCTTCGTCGTTCCCGTTCTTTGTCCAGTTTTGTATGATCTGGCCTTGCTCTTGGACCACCATGCTCTTCTTCTTCGGAATGGAGGTCTTCTGAAACTCCTACTGTATGAGCCCCGACTCTTCTTCTTTTTCCTCTTTTCTCCCGATTCTCCTATAATTGTTGGAAAATCGTTATTTTCACAGCAAAGAGGAGTTCTTTTTATTTTACCTCTTAGTCTCTTAATGTTCTTTTGGGCTGCTGCCTGTTGACACCATTCTCTGAGCTTATCCTTTAAGAAGGACATTCTTCGAGCTATTGAGTCCACTGTACCAGGGGGTACTGTGTATGATTGGATCAACATTTCTCTCCATGGGCTGCAGATCTTTGCAAAGAACATGGGACATGCTACTTCAGCTGTCATTTCACTCCGAAAATATTATTTACGAAACCAGTAGATATATTCGTCTACTGCGCAAATACTTCTTAACTCCATACCCAACAGTGCTTGGGTATAGACTTTGATTTTTTCTGTTCTCTGTTCTTCAAAATAACCATCTCCTACAAAATGGGTTTTGAATAAGAGGCCAAACCTTTCGCAGATTGTGCTTTTGGATTCTCCTTCGAGTATTTGCTCCTTTAAAGCAGCCGTGGAGTTTTTTCCAGCCCAGCTTTGCCGATCCTTCGAGACTCAGCTCTATTAATCTGACAAAGTTTTCTTTATCGAGTTCCAGGGTGGTTGCTGTAATCTTCATTGAAGCTACCCATTCATCGATCAGGTCTTCGATGTTTCGGAAGTCGATAACGTCGAGGTTTAGTGTTATGCCATATGGATTTAATGGTTGTAACATCGTCTTGGCCCACGGTGTGGATTCTGGTGCTCTACTTGGGTTCCGTCCTGGGTTTCGTCTTGCATTAAGATGCACCTCAGGATACCTGTTAATGTAGAAGTCTGTACTTTCTCTCATTGGAACATCAGGCGGTCCATCGTGGGTCACGTTGGATCCTGATCCTTCCGCATAACCCAATTGAAGGACTTCATTGGGTTTTACATTAACCAGATCCATAATCCCAAGTTGGGAAAATGATTCTGCTAATTCTTGTAGATCTGATAGATCTGCCCTAGAAACACTCATTCGACTGTTTTCAGGAGATCGATCATAAGCTCTTCTTGTGATTTCTGCTTTGGAACCATAGTTGCTTTACCCTTTTGATGTAAAGCTTGTAGTGGTCCGAATGCATCTCTAATATTGGCTTGGTTATTCTTGGAAGATCCAGAAATATCCTTCTGCCTTTTCTTGATATCCGAAATGTCAAATTTCAGATTCAAAATTTCTTTCTTTAGATCTTGAAATACTTTCAAGATCTCATCTGTTGTCTGATTCAAGTTATCTATTTTCCCAGGTATAATTAATACCCGGTTACCAAAATCTTGAATCGTCTTTTGGATTTCTCTTAAGTCTTTTGATAACTTAGAGCTATCCGGATCAATTTCTTTCCAATCCGTTCCTCTCATTTTTAGGAAAGAAACTGATTTTGATAATATCTTGTCCATGGGACAAGTTCAAGAAATTCCTTTGGAATTTTCTATTTTTTATTTCCAAAATTTGGAAATAACTTGTGGGTTTCAAATTAATTGAATCCATTAAATAATTAAATCTTCTCCATTAAGAAATAAAATATTATAAATAATATAATTAATATGTTCTTCAATAGGCTCTGATACCAATTTTCAAGCGCATTGGGTGTCATTTATATAGTGAAAACTTAAGTATATTGACAAATGACTAAAGTAAATAAAGTCAAACTTTCTTGGGGTTTTAATGAAAGAAAGGAAAAGTTGTTGGGAATTAATTAATTTTCAAATTGGTCCTTATGGCTTAATTTCATTCAACATGTGTTTGTAATGGTCTAATTCTGGAAATTCAACTTAATGACCTAAAAGTAGAATAGCCTCCTTGTAATGCCTTTTTATTACTTTCCCCTTTGTGAATCTCTCATCTGGAATGCTCGTTCGCTCATACCCCCATCGTTCCATCGCTCCCTGGCGCGATTGCATCCCTCGCGGACCCTACCCGGCTTTTTCACCCATTCAATCTCTTTCGCCATCGTTATCCCCAATCATTTGTGTAGCTTGCTCCAGTGGGGGTTTCCCGTGAAAATCCGACCTTGTCGCCGGCGTTCGTCTGCCACCGCTCGACAACCCTACCCCTTCTTCGTTCACGCATTCTATTTCTTTTGGTAATCCTGGGTACAGATTTCGTTAAATGGTTGGAGTAGGGATTGTTCGTAAAAGGTCTGAGGTCGTCGGCGGTGGTGCCCTCCTTCCAATTCCGGTGCTGCCTTGCACGGCTGCCGCCCTCGCCGCGATGCCTCCCTCCATTTCAGCCACCGCCGCTGGGAACGTTGTGGGAAGCTTCCGTTCGGCCGGCGCCGCTCGAAACTGCCCCATCGTCCCCTCTTCCTACAAGCCCTAGCTGTTAAGCCTCCGGACTCCACGCCCTAACCGCGCGAAGGTCAATCTCCTTGTCTGTTTATGTTCCTTCAACCTATTTCCTCCCAAAGTCCCAATCATGTCAAGGTAATCTGTAGGCAGGGACAATGTGAATTTAGATAATGGAACTCTGCAAGGGCCTATAGCTATTCTTAATATGTTCACTTTTAGACAAAAACTACAATCTTTATTCATTTGCAATATGATTGTTGTCTTGGTTAGAAATCGTGTTATATGGATGTTAAATACTGATTTAATATGTCACAACATTGAGAAAATGACAGGCATGATAACATTGAGTGCAAAAAATGATTGATTTGCTTGTTCTAAGAGGCCTCATTGAGCTATTATATGGCTACTTATGCTGTACTCACATTCCTTTCGAGGCATATTTCCTGGCATGTTAATATTAGTGCTTTAACAACATTATACTTGCATACTGGTGCATTGAGTTTATAGAGTAAATATTTTTTTGCGTGAGTCGTTATCACTCTTCCTCATTTTGTGATTATTCATCTGATGTAGCCTACACCGATAGGTTATTATTTAAATCCATCAGTTTCTGGAGTTCTTATAACTAATTTTATGATTCAATTGGTCTAGGCACCATATAATCTATGAATAGCAGGAAAGTCTATATGAACTAAACTCAATAGGATCGCCACTTCCGTGATAGGAGACGTTGCAAGTACATTGGGTTAGAGTTGCTTTCACCTGTATCCCTAGGCGTTTGGGGCAATTAATTTTAAATGTAACCAAATATTACATTTTATCTCTTTATCTTTTAGGCAAGTATGCAAGTTGGTGACAATGGTTTCTTGAAGGAGGAATGGAAGGATGATTTCTTGAATGGGGATTCTTACTTACCTTTCCTTGTTTGACCATCTTCAGTTGCATTGCTATTAAATTGTATTTTTAAAAACTTTGTGGTATTCTTAGTTTCAGGTATAATCTGTCTACCAATGCTTCATGATACTTAGCGCACATATTCTCATAATGTCAAGTTGCCAAATGGATCAAAATGGACAAAGAATTGCAAGTGCCTGCTAGGGGCACAATTTGTGGACAATCCAAGAGGCATTCAGGTGAAGAAAGCATTGTCAAAGCCATTTGTGGTTTCAGACAGCCATGGCCAGTGTATGTGGTTCAAAGTTCAAACTAATTCTTTCTTCAACAATCCCCCCCCCCCCCCCCCCCCCCCCCACACACACACACACACACAAAGAATAGTAAATACTGTAACACATATGATTGTGGAATGATTTACAGAATTTCATAGTACATATTGTGTAAATGCTTTTTAAACATCTCATGTATTTCCTAGGTGATTATGCTCTTGATACTTTTTCATTGACTATGAATCTGGAGTATATACAGTTGTCCCCATGTAATAGCTTCTTTGTTGTTGCAGTGTACAAGAAATTGAGCGTGTTTGGCTGTACAGTTGTTCCCTGTTACAACTATAAAACTTGATGTCTATGGGATATGTTATTCAGTTCACTGTTTTGTCATGGTGAACTTGAGCGTGTTTGGCTGTATAGTTCTTCTTTATGTTTTTTTTCCTTCATTTATTATAATTGACTTGTTTTTATTCATGGAACCATTGTAATTCATATTTTTGGTCTGGATTGTGAATGACTGAGTGACTGAATATGAATAAGATAGAACTCAAAACAGTAAAGTTCATTATTTTAATAATTCTTTATTTTCTAAATTCCATACTTTTTGATTGAGTAATAATAAGTTAATATGAAATCAATTAATTCATGCTTTATTTTATTTGTAAATTCAAACGTACTTTAGCAATTAAATCATTCATTTATTGTTTGATAACAGGCTTACTGAAAGTGGTGTTATCAAAATGGGCCTTAGTCTTTACTTTGTTTGACTTCAGGATGCTGGAGACCGGAAAAGAAGACAAGGAATCATTACCTGATGAAGAGTCATATGACATAGTCATTGGCATGTTTCATTACCTGAAATGGACTGAATCTGATGACAAAGTGCAATCCTTGGCCCAACAGTTCAAAATTCAAATGGGAAATGACACATGCCAAAGTCTATTGTTTACTCTTCAATACTCCACCGCTTATGCATAATACTAAGTTTATTATTAGCTGCATAGTTTAAAAGGTTTGTTCTTTTTATTATTCTACTCAAATGTTCTATCTGGAAAATTATTAATTTCTTTTCTAAAAATAAGTAATTGCATGATTTTGTTGTGAATTTTACATTTTTACATTTCCTTGACTGGATATCCCTTGCCGTATGTTAATTATTGCATATCCTTACAGGTCTTTGTGCACTATGCTTAAGAAAGATAGGGATTTCAAATTTTTGCAATTCTTTCCAGTTAGCTGTGGGCACAGAGCTGTATGAGTGTATTTTACTCTCGAGCTTGAGTAGGGATGAATACTACTGCTGCCTTCTGCGGCTAACATTAACGTCACATTTCTGTGACTTGGGTTTTTAAAAAAACGGATTTAGAGACATCCCTCTGGTGGTGAGCAACTGCAGTTAAATTCATCTAAGAAATAAATAACTTCGATTACTTTATGATGATTTTATCAATTGAGGGGCTGCATAATTATGTTTTCCTCTCGATTGCGGTTGCAGTTTTAGCTGTTATCATTCTTTATTTGTTTGCAAGGTTCATAATTGTGACTCTGAAGATTGAAGATTGAATAAGATTGGGAAAGATGGAGGACCATACAAGCATTTGAAAAGAAATCATGTCTCAACTGTTGGCGATTTTCTGTTTTTGCTCTCCATTGATCCTTTGAAGCTTGGGGGGAGGTAATTATTATTTCCAATCTCTTTTTAACTTTATACTCGTATGATTGTTTATGCAGAATTGTGTTAAGTTTTTATTTCACTTAATATTTTGGGCTTTAAAATTCATTATCTCTACCATCATCGATCACCAGTCATGACATATTTCAGCATATAATTAACATTTGACATTCATATGGAGCATAAATTGAGGTTGCAATCTTGTTTATCAGCTTGACGTATTTTCTATTAGTGTTAGTATATGTTCTGTTCACTAATTAAAGACTTTGCACCAAAAAAGTGTTATAAGCCTGCTCATAATATGAAGCATACTACTGCCTTCTTTATGTGCGCGAATATTTGGACAATAGACCCCTGAATGTGTATATGTATACCCGCTGAATGTGCACCCTGAACAATGTATATCATTAGCATTAAACAGATCCTCATGAAACCAAAGTTTATCATCTATAATTCAAAGGAGCATGGTTCCAAAGCTCACTGTCGTTTCATGTCTAAATTGCCACTCATGTCTATCCAATTGTGATTTGAAGATTTACATGTGGTTATTGCCCTTGTTTATTAAATATGATGTGTGTAGTGTATGCCGAATTGTTGGGATTCATAAAAGAGTTATTTGTGTTTTCCGCATGCGCCCTGTTCAACTCTAGATTATGGGGGTTGTGTCTTTCAGTTATTTGATTTCAACTTTCAGTTATTTGGGTGCTAGCCCAGCACATCCTTTCATTATGGTGTTGTTGATTTTGATGATCGTGTCTCTCCATGTAGTTTTGACCTAAGAACCTGCTTATTTTGTTGTTCTTTGTAGGTTGCGCCTTTTTTACTTAAAAGATGGCTGCTGTTTTTGCAAAGGCGGACTTGTATTGATGTTATTGGGCCTCGGGCCTGATTCCCCAGTCGGTTCAGTTCACCTTCGGCGGCATACGTTCCGCACTGAAGAGCCAACGTATTTGTCTTACTTCCCATCCGCTTTGTTCTAGCTTTCAGCCTTTCTACATTTTCCATATTTATTCCTGCTCTTATCAAGGCTGCCACCTTATCTCTGAAGCACACCAATTGATTTTACCATTTATTGCTTTGGGATTTTGTTGATTTTTTTTTTTTAAATAATGAAATTAGAAGTTACAAACATAGCTTTAAAAACCTCTTATGTTATGTTATTACTGTTATTTAAAAAAAACGACTGTTGTCAGTGCAGTTAAATGGTTACTGATGTCTCTGCCGGGTGGTTTTGTTAGAATTGCCAATGATGACATCACTGTTTGAGTAAATGCTGCAGAAAAAGAGTAGTAATCTTGAAGTGATGAATCGTGATTATGTTATTGAGTGAAATGGCGTTATAACTAGAATTCTATTTAGGAAGTTAACCGTTCTGTAACATTTGCATTTAGCATTTTACAAAAACATGAGAAAAGAAAAGAAAAGAAAAAGGAAATAAAAAGATGGGAAAAGAAATGAAAACCCACAAAAATTCGAATTTTTCAGGAAATTACGACGCTAGACTGAACTACGACGCTAAGCATGTGCAGCGTCGTAGCCAAGTATAGCGTCGTAGGCAGAGACCAAGGCAGAATTTTGAAGGAAGAGGGGTACGACGCTGAGCAAGGATAGCGTCGTACTTGAGTATAGCGACGTAATTGAGGATAGCATCATAGGCTGTTCACTTAGAGACAAAGAGTGTTTTCGAAGTGGAAGACTACGATGCAAGACCTATAGCGTCGTAGTGTTGGTTAACGTCGTAACAACCTTCAGCGTCGTAACAAGCTTCAGAATTCAAATTTCAAGGCTTGGGGCCCATGGGCCTAGGGTTTCCCACCTATATAAGGACAAGTTGACTCCCATGATCAGTCACTTCATACATTCCCTACACTTTGAGACAACTCAAGTTCTTGAGAGGTGTGTAGATAGGGTAGTTAGTTAGGTTTTATTTTTTTGTATTATTGAACTTTCATGCATTAGTTTTAGTGTTTTTGGCTACTGTTTTTGTAGATTAGTGTTAGTTTCCATGTTTTAGACCTAGTTAGCCACTGTTTATATTTTTTCTAGTCTTGTTAAACTGTTATTAAGGTTTGAAATACCCAAATAATGGGTATTATCAAATCATTTTCTTATAAATGGGAAGTTAATCACAAAAAGAGTCCCAAAACATGAAATGGAAATGATTCCATGGATTTTTTTGCTTTATTTTTGGTTTAATGGCCATTTGGTCATCTTATTTTCTGTTTACATGTGGGTTCTTGGTTATTTCCTTTCTTTTTGGGTTCTTATGCATGATATCTTGATTAAAAACCCTCATTTGGGTTTGTGGTTCATGGGTGTCAGTTTTTAGCTTATTTTAGCTTATTTTTATGCATTTTGGTTTACTGTTTTTACCTTATTTTGTTATTATTCTTGCATTGGTGAACCATGACTGGTATTATAGTGAGCAAATATGTAGGTTTTTATCCCATTTCACAGATAGTATGAATCTTGATGATAGCGATCACTGTCATTTAAGGTCTTCTGCTGTGTAAAATCATTCCACCCAAATGAGAGGGAAATTGGACAGCAGTTGTTTGCAGCCCACCCAATTGTTTTGCCATCTTTTTAGCCAAAAAAAATAAATTCTTCTCATCTCTGGCTATTTCATCTCTGTGTTCACTTCTGTCTAAACCCGCCTTATATTTTGGGTTAACTTAATTTTACACTTCCATATAAATTTATGCATGATACTATTATGTAAATATTGTGGTCATAATTATTTTGGGATCCTTCCCTTGGATATAGGAGTCTTGATTTAAATCAGATGTTTCATAATAAATTTCCAACAAAAATTCATTTATAAAATCCGGATCTAAGTAAGGGATAAATTCCACAGTTATGACTAATTCACATTCGACTGGGGGTTGATTTTGGGAAATTAGAAGCAGAGTCAGCGATTAGATCTCACATAGACTGAAAGGATCTGTGTTTTAATTGAGAGTCTAGTACCTGTCTGGGGAATGATTTTGAAATATCAATTATTTTCCAAAATTTCTGTATGTTGGAAATCTTATACTCCCTCCGTCCCATGTAACATGTCCTGTTTGACTTTTTGACACTGTTCATTGTTCAGCTTTGACTCAATATTATTGTAAGTATATGTTTAGAGAAAAATAGTCGAGTTGGGTCTTGTTAGAATCGTATGATCATGTAGTTTTATAATATATATTTTACATAATTTTTCATTGTACATATTTTGAGATATTAACGATTGAAAAAGTGCATTGGATTGTGTGCAGAAGTCAAATAAGACAAGTTAAATGGGACAGAGGGAGTATTAAATATTGCACTGAATCAGAGTCCACTTGGATTCAGATAAGGTGTGATAGATAATACTAGAACAACAACATGTGGGCCTTGGTTATTTTCTAAGGTAGGGTTGAGTATTCTTTCAACTACTATCCTCTTCTGCCAAAGCCTATTTTTGAGTCTTGAGTGAGTGCATCCGGAACAAACTAATTTATTAGTTTGTTTCATTAGTTTGTATCTCATAACCACCCGGGAGTAGGTAAACACTGCGAACGGTTTACTGATGTCCGGGAATTCTTGATCTGCATCCGGTCATTAAGACTGGGGGCTCTCATTTACTACCAGTATGATGCTTTTAAAACCTCCGAGTGATAGGATTTTAAATGCTTTCTTTACCGCTTTCTTTTAAGTGTTTTTATAGAGGTCACTTGGATGTATTGAGAGAACTTCTAACTGTTACTAGGAATGAGAGTTATGGAATAGTTCAGGGCTTGATTTAAATCTTTGGGCGTGACTGGGGGAATGATGGGAGTACTTGGCATTTCAACTAATGATTTGTCAGGTGTTGCTTGTCCACCACAGATGACTAACATACTCCTGCAAGGCATTGTAAGGGGAGTTATGAGTTAGTGGTATCTTAGAATTTGTTTTCTTAAGAGCATGTAAACTCTTACTGTAAGTACCTGTCTGTTAAAATGGAACATGGTACAGAGAGCATGAGAGTTAGTTAACTGAAAGGATTATCCCAAACTAAGATCTGTATGGTGTTTCATCTGAATCTTGTCCAATCTTTATTCTTTTTTTCATGTCCCTTCTGTCACACTTTAAATCAGCTTTTCTAGATTAATGATAGATAGCTTAGTATAATGTTAACCGCTTTGTTAGAATAATTTTATTGCTTTCTTAAAATAAATTTATCTGCTTTCTAGAATAATTTTATCTGCTTTATTTTATTGCTTTCACATCTTAGAATTAAATTATGTCAAGCAGATGGTAGTTTAAACACAAACTTGAATCGAGTAACCGAGTGGAAAATCTTATTAAACGACGTGGGCCCTGCTTCTATCGCACATCCTCCAGTGAACGATCCGGTACTTACTATAAATACTGCAATTTTTGACTCTGTGCGCTTTCGGGGGCACAATTTCTTAACACGAGTAAATAGAAACGTGACAACCTATAAATATATCCCCAATCCCAACTCCATCTTCATAAATCAATTTTCATTAAATAAAAATCAAAAGCGGGGTTAATTCTTATTTCTATTTTTTGAAAATACTCGTATGGGAAAATTGTCAAAAGTTTCATATGAGAATAAAAATCAATTTTATTGTTTTTTATTCTTGTTGATTGAGTTTTTTTTTCTTTCTTTTTCTTTTTATTTGCTCGCCTTCTCAGGCTGTATTACCAAAAAAAAAATACTATCCATCTAATATAAATATACTTCTCACACACAAAATATTACTTTGGTAATGTATATATGTATATATATAATACTCTCTCCGTCATGCGAAGTTTGAACCATTTCTTTTGGGCACAGTAATTTAGGTGGTGGGACTAGGTAGTTAAAATGACGGGGTATTTGTGTTATTCTAATGAAACAGTGTTTAAATTTGAATTAATATTTTCATAATGAAATAATTAGAGAAAAATATTCAAGCGTAGTCTTGTAAGAATCGTCTAATCGTATAGTTTCATAATATACTTTATACATTTTTATTTATACCCACTTTGAAATAATTTATCTAAAAATGGAAAGTGACCAAACTTTTGGGAAAAAAAAAATGATGAGTTCGTCGCAGGCCCACCCATTTCAAGCATGACCAGTAGTAGTGGTAGTAGAAGAAGCAGAAGCAGCAACCCATAGCATTAGCCACCCGTAGCAGGTATGGATTATTATCATATTAATATGAAATTAAAGTTAAAATAGGTCATTATAAACTACCCTTTCGGCTTTTAGGCCACTCAATTTTGAATATCTATTTTTGAGCTCACACATGAAATTTGGGCCTGATGTTTAGGCCAAATGGACGGGTGAACACAAGTATAGGCTGCGTGACTTGCCCGATGGTAAAAATGTATGACTTCTAATTGCCTATATATGTTGACTTTAATTTAAGTATGTAGATATTCAAAATTTAGTGGGGTGTATTCAATCAAGACTCTTTAAGAGTTTTTTGGATTTCTAAAGTTGGGGTGTATTTAATCTAAATTTTAAAAAGTCTTTAAAAATCTAGAGGTATTCAATATAGATTTTAAAAAGTCTTTAAAAATCTAGATGTATTCAATACAAATTTTTAAAAGTCTTTAAAAGTCTAGAGGTATTCAGCAGTATATGTACTTCAAAACTTTATAGATTTTAATGGATTCTTTAAAAAAATATAACTAAACAAAATCTCTCTAAAATCAATCAAACTCTTCATTATAAATCAATCAACTCTATGTGGAGTCTAAGGACTTTTTAAATCCACAATTTTTTAGAATCCATAAAAATCTAATAAGCTCTGAATCGAATACACCCCTTTAATGTCTAAAAAATAGAATCTCTGTGTTTTGATTTAACACTCAAATGGCTTGTACTTGTGTTGGTCACTACAAAAATTTTGCAGGAAGGTGACGAAAGGATTTCGTCGTCTAGTGCGCTAAGCGACGAAATCCGTCAGGCAACGGCGAAATCCGTCAGGACCGGTCCATTCATTTGGCCTAAAAAAATGAGCCCATATTCCTTCTAATGTCTATTAATATTATAGTCCTAATTATTACATAAAATGTTGTTTTCTTGCCACTACAAAAATTTTGTAGGAAAGTGCTTGGCACGTGACAAATAAGGTGACGAAATCTATCAATTGAAATATTTATATTCTTTTTGTTGCTTTCGCGTGAATTTTCTTTAGTGTGCTGCACTATAATATGATGAATGACATAAGACCAAACAAGTAGTAACCCTACCAAGTATGTAATATCATATTAATATTATAATCCTAATTATTACATAAAATCTCGTTCTCTTGCTGCACTATTATAATCCTAAGATTAAAATGATGATGACATAAGACCAAACAAAAGATCGTGACACAAGACATTTTCAATAAAAAGAAAACTCTTAACAGCATGCAATTGCATTCATTTAGTATAATTTTAATATGAAATGGGTTTGAAAAGTATGGTTAAAGTTATGTGTCAAAAACTAAATAGATTACATGTTTTACGGAGAAAGCGGGTGTTTGTTTAAGTGTTTTGAACTATAGTATTTCATTATTTCGTTTTTAAAATGCAAATAATTTGTTAATCCTATTTTGGTAAATATGTTGTCATAATCAATTATTTGTGTTTTGGATGTTTTTAAACGCTATTTTTCTGCAGCTACTTTTTGAAGCTGTAAAAATTGCGTTTTCAGCCATTTCTGGCTTTTATCATTATATCTTCATATCAATTCATAATTAGGGTAAATTATTTAATAGATTATGTTATAATTATTATATGAAAATATATAAATATTATATTTTAAAAATTAAAAAAAATTGATTAAATTATATAAAAAAATTAAAAATATATATTGATGGAAAATGTGTGAATAAAAAATATTATAATATAAATAAGAGACTAAGAATAGGTATAAGGAAATTATAAATAAGTTTGAATTCAATTCGATTATAATATACTATATATATATATATATACTAGGTGGAGAAGCTGTGCAAATGCACAGCGAGCCGAGGGAGTACAACTGCCCATGGGGAAAAGAAATAATTGTAGGTAAATCGAAAAGGTTTTTTTCTTGAAATGGTGAAATACAAAGATGAGTGTTATTGGTATACAAATGGTGAAATCCGCCCGTATAAACATATAAACATCATTTATTACATTCCATCTAGCCGCCAAAAATTCACCAGCCGTCTACAAGCATCACACACAATGCAAGCAATCAACGTTTCCACACAAAAATACACAATCACACCATAAAACAAAAACAACCCATGAAACGGGAACAACTCGATGTCATAGTAGAAAAGCAAGCAGCCATTGGGACAAAACAGTATGAGAAGCCCATACTAAGGGCACCTTTTCTACCAAATAACTCCCATTTAAGGGACTAAACGCTCATCTCACTGTAAACTTAAAAGTTCATAATGCATTGAGTACCAACAGAGAAAGTTGAGGAATCAAGATCTCTAGGCAATACAGGAAGTGCATCTCACAGTTCAAGGAATTGAATATTTACAACCGAATAAGCTGGATTAGTTCTACTGAATCATAAAATTTTCTTATAGAAGCACAGTAAGCCTTCACAAATCCATTAACCCTTCAAAGTTCATTAGGATAGCAGGTAATCAACTACCACCATACCGGACCCCAAAAAAGCACAAACTGAACGATTCGAAATCCAAAGTTATTGCTCATAAATTTGACACTTGGAAAATAAAGAAATTGAAATTAATCTACACTCTGACAGCATAATCACAAATTCACAATCACTTTCGTATCAAGCATCACCAATATAAACACAATCATACTCGTGAACTCAGAACACAGATATTCAAAACCTCTGAAGACATCATATTCTGTAAACACTAAAAACTCATTGCACGAACGAAAGTTCTGACTCCCTGGGACAGAACAATAAGAGCAAAGAATCGAAAGCAGAGAGCAATGAGCAAAATCAACAATGGCGAATCCATGGAAATCGGGAAACTGGAAACCACAAACACTAAATTTTGAAATTCCAAAAAGACAGCATGTGTTTGGTATCCGGCTTGAAAACTGCATGTGGGCATGCAATTACTTCAAACCCAATCCCGAAATCCAGTGGGCCTCCAAGCATTCATACAAAATCTGGCAAGACTAACAAATAACAGGCACTCACTACAAAAATACTAAAAAACGCTACCTCAATCAGCTCCTTTCCGACCCGGCCAACATGGGGGGGTTGGGGAGGGGCGGAACCGCTGGCGAGGCAGCGAAGTTGCGCACCCGCTGGCGAGGCAGCGAAGTTGCGCACAGAGAGCGACACAGGCAGCGCAACACCAAATAAAACAACTATCTATTAGGACAAATAAACAAGGCTTTACAACATAAGCAAATAGGGCAAAAGGTTTACCCAAATCAAACCAAAATCAGGCCCTAAATCAAACCAAAATCCCTAACTCAGAGGTCGTCGGCCCTTTAGCAGGAGGAACGTAATGCTGGACTAAACCCTACCTCAATGCGCACGGGAGTGGAGCGGGGACATCAACTTATGAACAAGTAAATAACTGCATGTGCTGCCTTTCATGTTGTTATACCTCAATCCATATTGAAGTTGTCTCACTTCCCGTAAACAGATATTGGCCAACAAAAATAGTGTCACCCTTTTTGACTGCCTGGAAAACCACAGAAGTATTAAACTATCCAGTGGCAAAACATATTATTGATTTATAAAGGGCCAAAGGCTATAAACTCAATAGAAATACTTCATCCTCGCAGAAGTCTAAGATCCAGACAGAGTTATTACAGTGTTGGGCTAACAGCATCTTATTATTGCATCACAGTTCTTATTTATATCAATAAGCATCACGAGCAACAAATACCATCTGTGGTTTTTATAAATTGGAACAGAATTTTCAATGAAATTCACTTAACATTATTACCTTAGATAACCCTTTAAAATTAATGGGAAGTAAGTCTGCAGAAGCATCCTTGTCTTGACCAGGTGACAGAACAACAAATGAATCTTCCTTAAGAGAAATAGGGAGCTCAGTTTTGTTTACAACCTGCAGTTCTGGACCCACCGTGTCGAGCATAACCTGAGGGCAGAAAACATTGTTCACTTCAGTGAAAAGTGCGGAAGACATTTCATCCATCCATTATGAGCAGAAGATGGTGGAGGAATCTTACAGCACAGAGCTTTCTCGTGTTCTTGACAGCAGCTCTCAAGTTCTCCAATGTTTGTTGGTGATACTCAGCATCTCCCCATGAAAAATCAAATCGAGCAACTATTGGAAAGAAAAAAGCACTGTATCATTCCATTAGACAAGGAGAGGGAATTTGGTTCGGACATTGGAATTCGAATCCACACGAATTCAATAGGAGAATTCAAAGTATTTAATCTAAATTCTAAGTATTCAAATGCATCTTGATTGGGCATGCAATTCAACTGGAACTCGTTGGAAACATATAGATACACAACATGCTATTATTTTTTACACATCTGTCATTGCATTGATTGGTAACAACATCAACGGATAAATGACCAAAACAGATTAGGATATTTATAGGCCACATTCATTAAGACAAAAAGAGCTTGTTCCAGTGCACTATGTTTGTGTGCCGAGACAGAAAGAAAACTTACAAAATACAAAAAAACAGTAGCAGTAATTTTTATACAGGATGCAATAACCACCAACAAGATAGCTTTTAACCACAGATTTTCAAAAGAGAAAAAGAAAAACTCAGCCACTTCATGACATAATAATAGTCACTTGCAAAAATAAAAAATATATTGGTAGAGGAAAAGAAATTACATTCAACATGTAAGATACACTAACTAATGCAAACAAGTTATGAAATAATTACTTACTTCCTCCATTTCCTTTTTCTGAGAACCTTTTGGGTCTGATCTCAATGCAATGTACAGTAATCGCAGCCCAAAAAAGGCATAGAGAACTGCAATAGGATACTTGATTTCAGATCAAGAAACAACTTAAAAACCTAATTCTGAAAAAGCACTAACATGTATCTTCATATAATCTACGATGTGTGCTATACTGCTATAAAGGCTCTAATGCTGCACATCTCAACAACTCATACATTTGACATAAAAGAAGCATACAAGATGTGCAGGTTGTCCTTATTATTATTATTATTTGAACAACATCCATGTTGCCAGCCCAGTGACACAAAAATTCTTTTAAACATGCAATATATGACCATAAGAAACTGAACAGCTCGCAGATTACAGATATATTGAATGAATTCATTCCAGTGGCAGATTTACATGCAATATACAACCATAACTCCATAAGAAACTGAACAGCTTGCAGATTCCAGATACTATTGAATAAGATCAAGCCAGTGGCAGATTTTGCATTGACACACAGATCAAATGAAGTTTGAGAATTGAATGAGAGTGGACAAAAAACTATATGAGGCCTTCCAATTGCTATAGATCAAAGAAAATCCAAGCAAGCACTACCCTACCACATGGTGGTCCAACACTCTTTATAACAATATCAGCCCCCTAATCATGCAAGCCATCCTCTAGGTTTTTAATCACCATCAACTTCTTTCACCATCAACCATCTCCAGGCTCAAAACCAAGTGCTGCCCTAACTCTTGATATTCAAGATTTGGGAAAATTTAACGACTTTGGAAATTCCAAATGTTTGAGACACACAACTTATGGTCTTCTGACAAGGCTTAGTACCAGAAACAAAAACAAAATCAAAACACATGCATGAATGGAGTTCATTAGGTAAAGTGCGTGGATACATCATCCGGGGCAGGCTCAGAGCCTCAGACTTTTAAAAAACTCAGAGCTTTGCCACCACGGAGTGCCAAAGGATCTAGAACCAAGTTTCTTTCACAGATGATCAAACTCAAGTCACTCTCCCAAATATCTTATTGATATGAACAATAGGATAAAGCTAGTGGCCAGCATCAGCAACCTAACCTCACTCGGTTCCTCACCCGGTTTCTCTTTGTTTCTTTTTTTTTTTTTCTTTGCTTGGTTCCCCCAATATGAGTTTCCTGTGATTCATTCGAAAGTCAGTCGTTACAGACCTCGTCCTCACTGTTGTGCTTGTGTGTAGCTTAAAGTGGACAAGCCAATGTGAGTATATATGACAGTATTCGTAAGAAAGGACTTGTTTATGATACAGAATTACGGACATTTGGTTCAACGGTAACAGAGACCAATGCAAATCAATACACTGAATACAAATGAACACATCAATTGCAAAGGAGCTAATTTCTTTGCATTTTGTTTTTTGGTACTTTGTCAAAATAAAAGTCGAGGGAAAAAAAAAGGAAAGAAAAGCAGCAGCATTAGGATTTAACAAGAGCTATTTTTTCTTTGATTTTCCGAGAAAATCTAATAAAGCGAGAAGCGTTTGCACGACGGCTATGACAAAACCGAGCCCTAAGACCTGCCAATACTTCTTCCATATCGGTGGTGAATAATCAGTGATCTCCACTTTCACCCTCCTAATATTGTGATTATCCGCGCCCTTGGAAGTCAGATCTCTTAAGATTCCGGGTAGCTTATGCTTTTGCTTCTTATTTCCAAGAATTATGCTATTGGATGCCATAATCCTTGCATCCTCGGGTGTTTTAATTAGCTCACTCATGAATCTGATGTAAGAACAGACTTCTCTCTTCCTAGTGCTCATCAACTCCTGGCTGGTCTCGTAGTCTCTGAGACTTCGGAACATGAATTCAGTATCGTCAGCCATTACAATTGGTGGAAAGCAAAGAATAGCACAACCATAGCAGCAGAGCATGCTGTTGCAGAAACTTATACGTCTGCTACCAATGCAACAACAACTCCAGAAGGGATCGCGACAGATGCGTTGGCAATTCCAAAAGTGGATACCTGATTGATGCAGCTGCGTGGCAGGATGCGACGTGATGTCATCCTGCATCATACCTGAGGTGTCATCTTCTATGTCGTCTTCCTCCTCCTCCTCTTCGACATTATTATTATTTGACCTGCTTTCAGGGCCGAGAATCAGCAACTGGAAGCCGTGGAGCAAATCAATGGGCTTTTGTTGCTGCAGCCACTTTACTCTTGAGGGGACAATTGTCCTCCAAAGCCCTTTAATCCCACGGCACAATCCGCAACGCTGTGCTTCTATTTCAGGGAACAATAATAGTTCGTACAAAACCTTTTGGAACATGTCCAAAGGCCTCTCCCATTTTACTTTCTTTATCACCATCTGGAAATAATCCTGCTTTAACAGCACCTTAAGAACCACAAAAGGGATTTGATTTCCGACGAAAAACATAGCATCAGTATACTTCTTAAAGTCCCTATATCTCGGGTAGGGTCTGCAGCTTGAGTTTGAGTGGATGCTGCTTCGTCCGAATGTACTCTTATCGTCGAGCGGCGAGTAATCGAGTCCCAGTTCCTTCGATCCACCTAGCAAAAATAATGTCAACTGAAGAAAAAAGCACCCATCTTTTATCATCATCCACCGAAACTGAGTTCCTGTGAAAGAATCAGTGACGTGTTTTTTGTAACATCTCCTGGCTTCCTTGTAAACATTCCTAACCGCTGATAAGTAGCTTTCTGTGGTCACAGCCGGCCTGTTGGGGGAATTCTTCAACACCGCTTCCCATGCCCTATCTGAGGCATCCTGCACTTGATTAATAGTGTGATAAACTGGTCCAAATCTGATGTGAGGGACAAGGGATAGGGCAGCCGCTGCTTGACCACCGGAAATGGAATCGTCCATGTCCATGATCTGGAGTCTGCAAATCGACGGTCCAGCAGACGTTCTTTCCGTTTCCTTTTTGTTTTTCGTTGACTCCGCAACATCTGTGGAAGCAATTTTGCTGGAGGCCTGATTCCCAAACCTAATCCCCATTTCCGTAACATATTCCTTCCATGAGAATTGTGAAGTTCCTATTTTTTGGGTGAACTTTTGGTGCCAGCGGAGGGCGTCTCCTTCCATGTAGATCGAGGTTAGTCTGACTTTGTCTTCGTCTGGTACGTTCTTGTAGATCTGGAAGAATTGGTTACACTTGTACAGCCAAATGCTGAAATTGTCTCCGGTGAAGATGGGGAACTGGATTGGAGGTAAAACGGTCGTGGTTGGCGGTGCTTGGAGCTGTTCAATATCTAGGTGGATCTCCGGCACTTGACTGCTCCGGTCCTGAGTGCTGCTGGTGTGGCGTTCGATGTTCAGCATCTGGTCTAGTCTGACGGAAGATTCCTCCTGATTGCGGATGATATCTTTACCCGTGTGGCTTTCCGCCATGGATTGCCTGCACTTGCCTTGATTAATTTCACTGTAGGAAGGAAAAGCTTCTTTTTTTTTTTTTTTTTTTTTTTTTTTGGTTTCAGGCCGTCGTAGGATACAATTAAAATAGTATGGCGTTGATAAATGGGTACGAGTGCTGAAGCCTGAAGTGCTGTCGCCTGTTGAATTATTAGAAACCAAACCTCTTTAGAAAATTAAAATAATCTCGACTTATCTAATACTAGGATTACCAATTTATCAAAAAGAGGGGATGAGGACTTAGCCCAAGTGGTTAAGTCTCTTAATTTCCAACGGCACCGGCCCCCTATCACTCCTTTTGATTTCCCTTCGTAATTATGTGGCATGGGCTCTCACCACTCCTTTCTTAGGCCTTCAATGACTAAAAAACTGCTTTGGGAGAAACGTCCTTCATTGCCCATGTAGATCCTCAAATGATTAGTTTTAGGTCCACAGTGGTCTGGAGAGGTGGAGATACCCGATAATTCACCAATTATTTTTCTTCAAATTATTTTTCTAATATATACAAATAATAATACAATTAATTTAAATAAATAAATAGTAGGAATATTGTTTTATCATATTTTTTCAAAAATATTTTAATAAAATATATAATTTTTATTATCGTTTGTGCAAATCGACAGAAAAACACAATGTAGAAAAAGTTATGTTCAAGCATATAAAAGCAATAATTTAATTTCATTCATTATCCATCCAAAATCAAAAATTCTAAATTCCTAGGATAAGATAAATTGAAAAACCAAATGTGCATAATCTCAATAAATTTTCAATGATACCTTACTGATGGTCTGTTATGTACATAGCTTATAGGAGCTTCAGTTTGTCTATCAAAAATAAAATAAAATAAAATCGCATTCTTAGCACATATGCTAAAAGAAATAAACTTGCTTGTAAAAAAAAAAAAGAAATAAACTTTATAAACAAAAACTACCATTTATAGTTTTCAGAAGCTTTCGAAGCTAATTTACAGTCTAAATAATTTCCTTTATATATCTGTTATAAAAATTGCAACTAGTTCCAAAAATTAGAAACTCCAATCTCTATCGAAATCTACAACTTCTAAAGATTTCAAAACAGCTCAACTCGCAATTATGGTTAGTTACGTTGTGCATAACCCACCCTAAGCGGCTAAGCCTAAGAATCTTCCGATCTCGTTTGTGTTCATATGTGGCCCACATTCTAATACATGATAATCTGTGTTAGTTTTGGTTAATATTTTGGATGGTTTTGAGTTGATTAATTGTTAATACGACTTATTTGTATATATTTTGCTTATTGTTTAGGTTTGAAAGCAATGGGGACTAAAAACAAGTGAAAAGCATGATACCTTGCTTGCTTGCACCTTTAAAATAAATACACGAGGATACCTTTATTGCTTCAACTTTATTTGGATCAACTGATATAGGGAACGAGACTTGATCCTGGTCATCTCCCTTGTCTTCTGACCATAATTCATAGTCTGTATAGGTTGTTAATAAGTGTAACATTTTCATTTACACATATACCAATGCACATTTTTAACTATTAATAACTCAAATTTGATACAAGTAAAATTTCTAAAAATTTCATATTTAAAAACACCAACAAGATCATACTTGGCCATATTTTTCTTGTATAACTATAACAAAAATGAAAATTAAAGTGCTATAAATTATAATGAACAGTAAAAAAAATGTGAAAAAATTACACTTATTAGAAAAAGGGGGGAGCGTATTAAATTTTTGTTTTAAGAAAAAAAGTGTGATCACCACCCAAAATTATTTATGACTACCACCCATCTTCACATATTATTTATACTAAAATACTCAACAAATGCGGCTGACCTGAGTGGTATGAGGCTCTGTTAGATTAAGCAAAGGTCTCTGGTTGTAGTTTTTGTATATGAAGATTTCGGCTTTGGAGAGACAACCCTTAATGTTCACCGATCCTCGAGGGATAAGTCTTAGATTTAATTTATTTACTAAAAAAATAACTTAACACTGGCACTAATAACAAAAATTACAGTAATAGTATTATAATATACTTCCTCTGTCTTCATATTTTTGCTACGGACCCACAGTGTGCGCAGTCCAATACACATTTCGAACGATTAATAACTCAAGTTCGGTACAAGAAAATATTCTAAAAGTTCGATATTTAAAAACTCCAAGACGAGACGAATCTAACAAGATCCCACTTGGCTATATTTTAACTTGTATAGCTATAACAAAAATTGAAGTTAAAGCATTCTAATGAATAATAGCATAATTTGGTTTGTAGCAATAATTTAAAAACGGAGGAAGTATAATTAAAATATACTCTGTATTTAAATTATTTTTTAATCAAATAATTAAATTAATATTCTGGGATGATGACTTGGTCAAGTGGTTAATCCCCTCACTTCTAACTATCAGGTTGGGGGTTTGATTCCCCACTCTGTCCCATACCCCTCCTATTTGTCCATTTATAATTTATGTGGACAACACTCATATCCGAACTATATATATTGTTCAATAAAAAATAAAAATAAATATTCTATCCTCAAGTACACATCACATTTCTCTATTTATTACTTCATCCGTCTCGCTTATTGTATCCCTTAATTTGGACATTTTATATTGTTTATTTTATAAGTTTGATATAACTTTTTTTTTTCAATTACATAAGAAAAAAGTATAGTTCATGAGATATTGTTAAATTCATTTTTTTTTGCATTATTTTAGTGTAGACTTCCTCTATCTCATTGTTTTTATTACGGACCCACCCAACAGGTATGCCGATACACATTTTTAACGGTTAATAACTTAAGTTGTGTACAATGAAAATTATAGAAAACTTGATATTATAAAACTACAAGATTAGACGAATCTAACAAGATCTCACTTGACTATGTTTTTCTGTACATAACTACGATAAAAATTTGAATTAAAATTAAACAATGAATAGTGCCAAAAAATCATCCATAACAAAAACACTGAGATAGATGTAGTATATTTTATAGAATTTTTACTTCTACACGAAGTATATTTTTTGCATTGTTAAAAATATATTTTAGACTGCATGTTCAAAAATTTTAGGACAATTGGTAAGACAGAGGGATAAATACTAAAATGCAGTTCATTTACTGTGCAGGAGCCATATGCCACCTACACATGCAGTTTTGTTGGGAGATTTTAATTTTGTGATGTATGAGATTTTTACATCACAAAAACAATCACACTCATTTATTTTTTTTAAACATAATAAAATAATTCACATTACAAAAATTTCAAACATCACAAAAACATACTCCTTCACAATGCCTGCATTGCAGACAGACAGCTACACAGCATCCACATCCATTAAAATATATTGAAATTTAATATTGTTATTATTATTCTCTCGCCTTTTATATTTTATGGTATGCCATTATAGTTCATCAATCCACTTTTTAATACCAACAAGTTGGAAAAATGCCAATTTGGTGTCGTAACTTTGTCAATTTTTTAATTTGGTGCCATAAGTTTGGAGTTTTCTAATTTGGTACAATAACTTTGCTAATTGTCTCCAAAATGGTCCCATCAAACCTTAATTACCCACATTTGCTGACGTGGCACGAGATTAGTGTAAATAATTTATTTAATTGTGCCATCTAGGTGTCACGTAAGCATTGACTGAGTATGACCCACACATGTATACACTTTCTAACACTATTTCTAATTTAATTGTCTCATTCTCACTCTACAATGCAAGTACGCAATAAATGAGTTAGAAAATATTCACATATGTAGGTTAAACTCAGTCAATGCATACGTGGCACCTACATGACACAATTAAGTTATTTATTTACACTAATTTTGTGTCACATTAGCGAATATGGGTGATTAATGCGGGTGGAATCATTTTGGAAACCATTAGCAATGTTATGACACCAAATTAGAAAATTGACAAAGTTACGTATTTGGCATTTTTCCCCCAACAAGTTGTATAATGCAGGGGAGCAACTAGTTCATAGTGTACTAAAATTAAGGATCACGGATACGAATTAAAAGTGGTGCCAACTTGCAGATTTCTTTTTCAACAAATAGAATGATTTGCAAAGTTTCTAGATAGTCAGAATAACAACAGATTACATTTTTTTCTTGGCCGAAAATTCTAACTCCATGTTATATGAAGAATAGCCGCCATTTCAACATGGGTGTTATGCAAGAAAACAAGGTTTCAAGCTTCACAACATAATACACAACCAGTCAACCATAAAAGTTTGCAAGAAAACAAAAGATCCATGGCAGAGTTGGTTATTCGAACATGATACTGCCACGTATGCAAGAGACCGTCTCCTTTGGAAGACAATCAACAAATTTCAACTCATCAGGCTCCATTATCAGCTTCTCACAGCCTCTGATCACCAAATTGGCAAGATTCAGCATAGCCGCTTTGCCTTTCACAAACTCCTCCAAATTCTTCATATTCCACAGCTCTAGTCTTCGTAGTTCTATGAAGTCGGATGGCAAACAGGTGATTTTTTCACCCATATAGGCACGGCCCTTTAACACCAGTACTCGTAATCTCGTAAGCTTCTTGAGTGTTTCCATTGAATCTTCCATGAGTTCTGAATCAACTAAAACAACTTTAACAAGATTTGAATCGACTCCTTGGCTCCATGGCAATCGACATATGTACCCGCTCATGTCCAGTACCATGAGCGACGGGCATCCCAAGAGTTTTGCCAAGACGGTACGCCTCTCATCAGCATAGCAATCAAAGTTGGAAATCTTTATGGAGGCACGAGGAGGAGAGCGAAAGCCGATAGTGGTAGTCACACGTTCAGCAATGCGTTGAGTTTTCTCGAGACTTGATGGTATAATTACATCTATATAACAAAGGTTGAGTAATCCAAAGAGGTCTTCTGCATTGACGTATTGTGTGTTCATGTTGGTGATTGTTTCAACATTTTCCAACCCATCAAGTCGGAGTAATTCGTGTGGCCTCTCTGTCTTAAATGATGAAGGGAAATACAGATGCTTCAGCTTTCTCAACCTTCGAAGCACATTAGGAATGACCATTTCAATTTCTTTGTCAACTCGCAGATCAAGAATCTCCAAAAGTTCCAAATTTTGAACTGATGATGGCAGCCGAGACAAATGACAATCCTTAAAGCTCAAGTACCTTAATTTGACTAGCGCCCCAATACCTTTAGGTAGTTTGATCTTCCCAAAGTCGAATCCAATAAAAGTTAAGATCTTTAGACTTTCGAATCGAAACAAGCCATACAACTCTTTGGGCCAGTGTAAACCTCCCTCTCTTCCCTTATCTGCACTGAGTAACATACAGTGAATATGCTTGCTTTTCTTTCGCAACCACTTGCTCCATTCATATTCGTATGCTCTTTGCCATTTGCCCACATTTATGGAAACTTGATAAAAAAATGTTTTCTTTGCCGCGCGCTGGTGGTGGCTGCCATCTTCAGAACCCAAACCCTTGATAAAGCCCTGTTCTTGGTTCTTTACACGCAAGAGCTCATGCATCAATGAATTAAGTTTCCAAGAGCCAAGCTTTGTGATGGTTGGCACCTCTGCTTCTTGAACCTCAATCATGCTTCTTCCTGCAAGTCGATTCAGATATTGCTCAGCCACATTCATTAGTATTTCTTCTCCTTCACAGAATTGGGGTAATATGCGCCCATCGCCCAACCACAACATGTACAGACTTTCTGCATCTATCATAGAATCATCTTCCACAAGTCCCAAATATAGAAAACATCTGCTCAGAAAATGGGGCAAGTTTTCAAAGCACAAAGATAATTCCTTCAATACCGGTTCTTCTTTTGCAATATCATGAACAGTTTTGGCAAATAGCTCATGGTTCCAATCAGCACAGGGATGGTCTAATGCCTTCCTAACAGATTCAACAATACTTAAAGGAAGGCCTTCACACAGATTTACAACATCCTTCCCTATGTCTTCAACTTTTCTGCATTCTAACTCTGTTATCAAAACGACATCATCCATTAGTTAATAACAAGGACTACTAGACAAGAGTTGCATAAGGTTATACTATATGTGAGATCATTACACAAACGGACACTAATCGCTAGCTCCATCTTTGGAGTATTTCTTAGAATTAACTAGACCGAAAGACAGAAAAGAAAAGGTGTGGGAACTAACCCTGATGTTGGGTATGCTTGATGCGTCTGGCGGCCTTGAGAAATAACTGCAAACCGTCCTCCTCAGACAAACACCTCAACGTGTAGATCTTGGCTCCCATATTATCTGCAACTTCCACCACCTGGGTTGTGATCAATATTTTGGAACTCTTTCCAGACGGAAAGGCCTGTCTTAGTCTCACCCTAGCATCTGATGACCACAAACCATCTAGAACAATTAGGCATTTCTTCACTTCTTGGACCTGATTAATCTCCCTGACCAGCGCATCTGGCGTCATTCCTGCTGTATCCGAATGGCAGAGTTCCTGGTAGATGAATCGCAAGAGCTCAAGTGTTTCACATCCGACGGGCACATTAACCCAAACACGACAAACAAAGTTGAGCTTCGTTTCACTATCATGGAACAACTCATAAGCCAGCGCAGTCTTTCCTGATCCAAGCGAGCCGCAAATGGCTATAAACTGGAGCTTTGGATCGTCAGCGTTCAGTAACGATTTCAGCGCATTCATGTCTTCTTCCCTCCCAACAAAATCGAGATCAGCATTAAATTCCGAGGAAATCCGATCACCTTCAGGGTTTGACTCTGAGCGTTCGCCCTCGGGATGGTTATGTAGTAAATACATCTGGTAATCGATCTCCTCAATAACAGAGTTGATTTCAAGAAGATATGCAGATTTATTAAAACCCCGATAGGCAACTACCAGTTTGAACTTTTCCTTGACATTCCGAAACTCAAAAATGATGTTCCCAATAATGATATCCCTTTGATTGTCCCTTTGATTGTGGACTACTGCTTCAGAATCTCGTCCGAGTTGGGTCTTCGCTCTACGGTTCAGCTCATCTTGCAGCTTCTTCACGGCCCCATCTAGTCTCTTGATTTCCTTAGCCACTGCACCCTGTAACCTCAATGAAGCAAAGATTTTCCTCGCGATTACTTTGACAAGTACGCCGGTAATTAAAGCTGCCATTGATAGATTGATACAGGGAGCTTCAGCAAGGGGGCTGCCCAATTACAACCCTTCGTCGATATAGCTAGGTTTAATTTTTAGAAGTATTTATTTTCTTAAGCTGTTTGCTTCGTGGGTTCCTTCACTTTTTTTATCCGAGTAAGATCTAGTGAGATGAAAAAAAATTCCTGGTCCAACCCACAAGAGCCTAGTGGTGATTAATGACAATGGGAATATGGGACTTAACTGGGACAAAATTGACTCGTACTTTAAAATTTTGAGCGGAGTCGATTAGTTAATGGAGTATGGAGCTGCAGCTCAAATGTTGAAATATGATATTCACCCAGTATTGAGTATTTTTCGAATACCAATTTGAGTATCAAGTAGGGTTGTGGAAAAATACCAAATATACCCTATGTCGAGCATATCGTATCGAAAAAATATCGAGAATGTCAAAATTTTCGATATTCCGTAATTTTCGTTACGGTATGATACGGTACCATAGTATTTCGGTACGATAACGGTATAGATTTTTTATACCGCGGTATACAGTTGTACCGAACTTCGATACATACTGCAGTATTAGTATATCGGTATGTACGGAAGGTTCGGTATATCGGTATATACCGAACTTATCGAAAAACATACCTAATTTACATCATTTTACGTATTTAACCCTACATCGGTATGTCGGTATGTACCAAAGGTTCGGTATGTCGGCATGTACCGAATATTCAGTATGTCGGTATATACCGCAACACTGATATGTTGGTATGTACCGAGTGCTCGGTATATCGGTATATATTGAACTTACTGAAAAGTCGGTATAATAATGGTATGAAAAATATTTCAATATGCTAAACTTCGGCATACCGAATTCTTCGGTACGGTATCAGTATAAAATTTTCTTACTGTAAATTTCGGTACGGTATACGGTATGGCGAAAAATTTTCAATATACTGTAACGACCCACCCCTAATATCAAGTACTCCGCTTTTTTCTTTCTTTAAATTTTAAAGGGTCCAGTTAGGGTGCGATCAACAAATCCCGCAGCACATCAAGGCAGCGATCTGAAGCGTCCGTTTAAAATTCAAGGGTTGTAAATGAAAAAGGGTATAATTGTCATAACACAATAATAGTTCATTTTAAAAACAATGCATTTCAGCGATACGACAAGTATTTTAGACATGTTATCATATCTAATATTTGGTAACTCTATATTTAGTATGTTATCATATTTATTATTTGGTAAATCATATCAAATATTTGGTAATCCATATCTAATATTTCAAATATTATCTTTTTATGATCAAAGATACGTATCAAATTTATTAATAGATCATTTCAGCGATCTTACCAAAAACAATTAAGTGATGTTATAAAATATATTTCAGGGACCACAAGTAGAGAAATTCAGCGACCGTATCTATCATAATTCAGCGACGGTACCAAGAATAATTCAGCGACGCAACCTAGAATGATTCAGCGATGCTACCAAAAACAATTATGTGATGCTACCAAAAATAATGAAAGGGATGCTATCAAATATATTTCAGCGACCGTATCTAGCATAATTCAGCGATGGTACCAAGAATAATTCAGCGACGCAACCTAGAATGATTCAGCGATGCTACCAAAAACAATTATGTGATGCTACCAAAAATAATGAAGGGATGCTATCAAATATATTTCAGCGACCGTATCTAGCATAATTCAGCGATGGTACCAAGAATAATTCAGCGACGCAACCTAGAATGATTCAGCGATGCTACCAAAAACAATTTTGTGATGCTATCAAAAATAATGAAGGGATGCTATCAAATATATTTCAGCGAGATCAAGTAGAGGAATTCAGCGATAGTACCAAGCAGAATTCAGCGACGCTACCAAGAATGATTCAGCGATGCTACCAAAAATAATTCTGTTATCATATCTAATATTTGGTAAATAATATCATATCTAATATTTGGTAAACCTATATTTAGTATGTTATCATATCTAATATTTGGTAAATAATATCATATCTAATCTAATATATTCAAATAATCATCAACGAATGGTAACAAATATATTAATAGATAATTTCAATCATGCTACAAAAAAATAATTTAGTGATGCTATTAAAAATATTTAAGCGACACTATCCTAGAAGAGTTCAGCATTCAGCCACATTACACAGAAGAATTCAGCGATGCTACAAAGAAGAATTCAGCGAGGCCGTCAATAAGAATTCAGCGATGCTATGAAGAATAATTCAGCGATGCTATGAAGAATAATTCGGCGACTCAACTAGAATATTTCGGGTACGTTTTCATGAACAATTCAATGACTTTATTTAAAAATATTTCAGCGACGTATATCTATGTATAGCAGCATAATTAAGCAAATTGGAGGGTAATATGAGATCAATCCTTGAAATGCAAAGAAGAAGAGAAGAAGAACGGAAGAATAAGAAGAACCGAAGAATAAGAAGAACCGAATAAGAATGGAAGAATCAGCAATTATCTGTTCACAAACTAAATGTAGCAAATTTACTATTTTAACCTTTAAGTTAATCTCAACCATCAATTTATAAATTAAATCAATGGTTGCGATGTACCGCGGTACATCAAGTCAAAATGCTTAGTCGCACCCTAACGGAATTGAATTTTAAATATATTTTATATTTTTAATATTCCTTATAGTTTTATGAAGTATATGATATTCGTCGAGCATCATGTATTCTTCAATTGCTGACTTGAGTATCAAGTAATTCTACTTGTTTTTCTTTTAAGAAATTGTAAATATATTTTATATTTTTAATATTCCTCATGATTTTTAGTTATTATCCACTTTTACTTTTACACGCTTATTAAAAAATAATCTATCTCCTCTCAACATCTATTACATTTTTTTAAGAGGTAATAACTAAAATAGGCCACCAAAAGGAGACATTTCCACTTTTAGGCCATGATATTTTGATTTAGGAAAATAGGCCATTAGAAGGATTTCGGGCCTGAATTTAGGCCATTGGGCTGGAATTCGGGTTGCGATGGCCTAAAAGTGGAAATGACTACTTCTGGTGGCCTATTAGTTTTATCAATTATTTTTTATTTTATGTAATTAAAATAAATAATACTCATTCTGTGTCATTATTTATGTCATACTTTCTTTTTTTCTTGTTCCAATATTTTTATTTGATTTTTATTTTAAAAAATAATGAAATATTAATCGTCAAACTTATCCATCACCTCACATTAATAAATAAAAATATTAAACATTCAAATTACCCACTACCATTAATAATTGGAAAAAATGATAAATAGGTCCTTTTTCTTTTCAAAAAATTCAAATCAGTCATTTTTCTATTTTATTACCAAAACAGTCCTCTACAAATGCTAATTATGTTCAAATCAGTCATTTTTCACTAATTATATTCTAATTGCTGACGTGGCAATGGTTTTAATTTAAACCTGACACGTGTGCATAATATTAGTCCTTTTTCTTTTATCTTTTGTCAATTCAGTCATAAACTTTTATTTTGTTCTATTTAGTCCTCCACCCCAATCACTCATTTTTATATTAATTGGCCTCAAACCTTTCAAATTATTTCATTTTAGGCCCAGAACCTTAAATTTTTCATTATTACTAATCCATTTATCAAATAAATGCACAACATACTTCCATAAATAAAATTAAACACCAAACCTCATATATTGGGTTCGACTGCTTTGTTATCGGGTCTTTCAAGTAGCGGAATTTTACGAACTCTCTCTAATAACCACTCGACCGCAACCGATTGTTCATTGGTTTTGGTTTCCTTCAGTAACAATCAACAGAATCTTACTTTGCGTCCTACCTTAGGATGTAGCAATATTTGAGTAAATGATTTAACTTGAATTTTTGGAAGGTTATGGATACAGGAAGCTTTGGTTTTATTGAAAAATATTAATATTATAAAAAATATTTAAAAAAATAGTCTGAATTTTATTGTCCACAAAGTATGATTGTGCTGATTGTTGCTGAAGGAAACCAGAACCAATGAACCTTCGTTATGGTCGGGTGGTTAGAGAGAGTTCGTAAAATTCGGAACTTCGAAGACCCGGTAACAAGGCGGTCAAACCCAATGTATGAGGTTTGGTATTTAATTTTATTTACGGAAGTATGTTGGGCATTTATTTGATAAATGTATTAGTAATAATAAAAAAATTAAGGTTCTGGGCCTAAAATGAAATAATTTGAAAGGTTTGAGACCAATTAATATAAAAATGAGTGATTGGGGTAGAGGACTAAATAGAACAAAATAAAAGTTTAGGACTGAATTGGCAAAATATAAAAGAAAAAGGACTAATATTATGCACACGTGTCAGGTTTAAATTAAAACCCTTGCCACATCAGCAATTAGAATATAATTAGTGAAAAAATGACTGATTTGAACATAGTTAGCATTTGTAGAGGACTGTTTTGGTAATAAAATAGAAAAAGGACTGATTTGAATTTTTTGAAAAGAAAAAGGACCTATTTATCCTTTTTCCATTAATAATTCCATACCACCCTACAACGACATAACAATAAATCACAAATAAATTAATTAATTAAAATTATAGGGTTGGGGACTTACTCCATTGGTAAGTCCCCCAACTCTATAGGTTGGGGGTTCGAATCCCTACCCGGCCCCCTATCCTTCCCCTTTATTCCTTTTGTAATTGTGTGGTTTGAGCTCCCACCACCCATTCTAGGACTCCAATGGCTCCTTTAAAAAACAATAAAATTGTAACTCATTACAATCATATTATATAAATTTTTAAATTACATTTTTAACACAATTAATAGGACGGAGGGAGTAATATAAGAAATAAAATAAATATTAATTCGAATATATTATAAAATAAGTAAAAAAATACATATTCAAATAAATTATTATAAAGTAAAAATAAACATATTTTATTATAAGTATCCCAGAATTTTCGGACATAGCATTTTATGTAGGAATAATTAGTATTAAATGCAATGAAGTTTTCGGACATGGGTATGTTTGGCAATTAATATTTAATTATTTTTAAAATAAAAATGAAATAAAACATGTTGGAACAAGAAAAAAGAAAGAGAGTAGGACATAAATAATGACACAGAATGAGTATTATTTATTTTAATTAAATAAAATAAAAAATTAATTCAAAAAAAATAAAATAGGCCACCAGAAGGAGTCATTTCCACATTTAGGCCATCGCGGCCCGAATTCCAGCCCAATGGCCTAAATTCAAGCCCAAAATCCTTCTTATGGCCTATTTCCCTAAATCAAAATATCGTGGCCCAAAAGTGGAAATTACTCCTTCTGGTGACCTATTTTAGTTATTACCTCTTTTTTTTAATAAAAAAAACCTTCAATTACATTTCCATTTTCCCTTCTTACCATCAACTTCATTTTATCATACATAACAATTAAAAAGAAAAACAGATAACTTAAAAAACCAATGAAGTATATTTCATTTTTATGGACCAAACCTCTTGGGTTGCGATCGCCACCCTAACTTGGAATTAGTATGATATTGTCTGCTTCGGGCAGAGCCCTCATGGATAGAGGTGGAAATAGGCTAGGTTGGGCTGGCTTAGGCATGAACGGCCCAGGCCTGCATCGATTTTTCAAGGCCCGAGCCTAGCCTATTATCTTTGATAGGCTTATCTTATAGGCCTAAGCCTAACATATTTATTTAAATAGGCTAGTTTTTAAGCCTTTTAAAAATATGATTAAGCCTATTTCAAAATTAAGTTAAAATTATTTTATAATGTCTAGATGTAACCATAATGTTGGAAGATATAAATTTGTACACTTGGACAAGTCATCATCCACAACTATATATATACAGGAAAAAATTTATAAATATTTAAAAACCTTTAAAATATAAAATTAAAAATTAACTTGATCAAGTTGTTGACTCGATCCCCGAACCTGGGCAAGCCAGAGGCTTGTATTTGGGCACCTCTCATAAGGCACACCACGTGGTCTCCCGAGCGATAATTAACTTGATCCGTCAAATCATCTTGTATCGCTGCTCCAACCAACGGGACAACCATCACAATATCAGGAATACTTTCGACACAAGGCACCGAACACGAATCCTAATTGCAAGGGCACAAAGTGATGGCCTCCTACACATGCAGTCCACAGCTGAGTCTGTTGTTGACTTGATCCCCGAACCGGGGCTCTGATACCACTTATTGGGAATGCGATCTCCACCCTAACTCGGAAATTAATATGATATTTTCTGCTTTGGGCATAGCCCTCACAGGTTTGTCTTTGAGCACCTCCCAAAATGCCTCATACTAATGGAGTTAGGTGGACTCAGGTTCTATTTCCATATTCTTCCAATGTGGGACATGGGTTTGCTACCCAACAAAACCTACAAGTTTATTAAAATGTATACTTTGTATCACTTGGATTTAATTTTTTTTTTTTTATTATCATAGTTATACAAGTTAAAATATAATTAAGTCGGATCCATGCTACACAAATTACAAAGGAATAAAGGGGAGGGATACGAGGTCGGGTGGGGAATTGAACCCCCAACATGAAGATTGGGAGTCAGGGACTTTACCACTTGGGTAAGTCCTAATTCCCAGTTATTAATGATTTAAAATATATATTGAATTGCATGAAATGCCAGTGTAACAAGTTTTTTTTTAAAAAAAACAAGGAATTATATACAGTTGATACAAAGTGAAAAATGTCCATCAATGGGGTTAACTTTTTTATCCGCTTTGGTCTCCTAAATCCTAAAAAATCGATGAGGCTGGGGTTAAGAACTTACCTGGTTAAGTACTTAAGTCCCCGTCTATAAGTTGGGATTCAATCCCGGCCCGCCGCCTCTCCTTTTTATCTTTTTGTACTTTGTCTGGTTTGGGCTCTCACACAGTGCGACACTTACCGTCACCCTTTACCAAAAAAAAAAAAAAAAAAAAATCGATGAGGCTGTTGCTGGGTTAACATTTTTATCCATTCTGGTCTCTAGGTCTTGCTCTTGCCAAGTAAGGTCAACGTTGGGCTTGAAGATTCTTAATAATGGAAGAAGGCGACTATAAATCTGTTCTGGGAAAGCATTGATTAGGAATTCACGGGCAAATTTCTTCAGGGTACTCCTCTCTATAGAAATCCCAATGTGTTGCTTTGCTGGACGGATACTACACACCCTTTTTCTTAGATTCAAATTTGGTTTTGCTTCTCACTTTTTATGACTTTCTTCTTCTTCTTCTTGTAGACAGTTTTACTTTATTGCAGAGGACAAAGGAAGAAACTGATTAAGAAATGAAGAGCATGGTCAGGATTTCGGGTAAAACGTTTTGCCTTATTTTATTTATTTATTTTTGCCCCAGCTGTTATGCTTGCTGCCACATTCTGTTAAAAATGGAAGCGTTTGATATTCCTCCTGGCCCTTTCCGTTGCAGCCCTTCTGTGGGCCGACATATTGGTGAGCTTCGCTTTATTCGTGATGCAAATCTATTTAACAGAAGTTTGGAATATAAGCTTTAGTCATGCCGCTGGGATTTTGAATATCTGGAATGGAATTGCCATGATACTGCCCGTTTTGTATCTATTCTTTCGCGATGCATTGATGGGGACTTACGCGACGCTTGTGATATCTAGCATGTCCTACAGCTTGGTGAGTTAGTTTGGTAGAATCAATCGTCTTGTTTCTGCAGCAATTAGTTTGATAGGTCTTCTGTTTTGTGACTTTGTCTGATGATGTATGTTCTATTAGGCCATTGTAGTAGCTTTACAGCTTTGGTTATTCTTGTGTGGCATATGCAGAATGCGTGCCAATGTTTTAAAAACATGCATCCATGTTTATGTCTATGACTATGAGCATTTCCACAAACTATGGAATTTTGTCTTGAAAAGATTCGGTGGTCATGAGCTGTGGGATAATTTTACTCCACTTGCTAGTTGAATCTATCTGTCCACTGTTTCTCCTGATGTTGTCATCGGTGCTGTCTTAAAAATCTTTCATATACATGAATAATTGAATTCTTACTTACTTGTACTTCTCCTGTAGGGCATCTGGTTCATTACTTTGTCAGTCCCGCCTGTCCTTGCCAATCCTTGCAAACAATATGAATCAAAATGTGTTGGAACTAAACAGCAGGCTCTCTTCTACACAGGCATGGCTTTGATAGCTGAGGGAATGGCTGGTAACCTCATCTGCTTGTTTTCTTTCCTTAAACAACAAAAGGAAAAGGAAAATGCCCATTATGAGGAAATCATGGTGAGCACACAAATACCCTCCTTACTTATTGTGGTGGTTGTACCTATAGTTGGAGCCTTTGCACTTCCATACATAAAACCATGGACCCTACGGTTTGGAATCCCAGCAATCTGCACTTCTGTTGCAATGATTAGTTTCTTGACAGGATTCTGTTGTAACCAATATACCATAGTAGAACCGACTGGGAGCCCCTTAACAAATATATGTAGAGTATTTATTGCATCTGTTTTCAAGTTACGACTAAAACAACCACTTGATGAAAGACAGTTTTACACAAGGGAAGGTGAGGCTAAGTCATTTACACATACTCGTTTTCTCAGGTAGCCTTCTTGTCTAATAGTAGATTGCATTTGTTTTTGAAAATTGAATTGGATGGCAAAACAAGAAATGAATGTTTCTTTCTTGAATTCTTTACTACGCAGGTTCTTGGAGAAGGCTGCTATTTTACGAGAAGACATTATCCGAGAAGAACAAGAGAATAATAGATGGACACTTTGTTCGGTAGCAGAGGTTGAAGAAGCGAAAATAGCTGTTGGGATGATCCCTATGTTGCTAACCTTCATAATCTGTGGTTTAGTCTCTTCCATTGGTAACACATACTTTGTGGAACAAGGAAGTAAACTGAACCGCCATATTGGGAACTGGAATGTTCCTCTTCCTGCACTTCTTTTGTTTTTCAATTTGGCAAAGAAAATGTTTGGATCAGTAGCAAGAAATCTATTGATAGCACACAGAACTCACGGACCTCCCATAGGGATTGGCATGGCTATGGTATTCTCAATTCTATGTTGCATAACCGCTTCCAAGATAGAGCAGAAGAGACTGAATGTCATTAGAGAGCATGATTTGATCGACAAACCTCAGGACAACATTCCAATGAGTATATATTGGCTGCTATTCCAGTTTTTCCTTCTGGCAGGGCTGGATTCCTTCTTCGAAAAGAGTGTTGCTGCATTCTACGATGATCAGGGTCCTGCAACAATGAAGGAATACTTAGTGTATTTGACCAAGGCGGTATTTGGTCTGGGATTCATGTCGAACGTGCTGTCAGTTCATGTCGTGGGGAAAATAAGACCAAACTGGTTTCAGTTCACGCTGAATAAGAGTCGCCTGGATCATTACTATTGGGTGCTGTCGGTCTTGAGTTCTGTGAATCTGTTTTTGTTCATCATCGTGGCTAGTTTTTATCGATACGAGAATCGCGAGGCACACTATTCGGAAGAGAATGATGATATAGTTGTATGTGATATGGAAACTGGAGAACCAGAGGACAGACAGTAGTGTTATTATTGTTGTTAGAAGCCTGAAAACGGGAAAGTACATGTAGCAGTATATAATTTTCTGGAATTCGGATGGATCTCGCAGTATTTGGTGTTTCTGGTTTTCCACGTCGATTTTTGCGTGATATGATTCTGTAAACTGAATGTTATTTTCTTTGGTATTTGGTAGAGTGAGTTCATCGGGGCTTTAGCTGATGTTTTGGATTGGTTGTTTTCTCCAACTTTTCCTTCAATGTCTTCTCATTTCAAAAACAAGTGTCACCCTTGTTTGAATTCTTTTTTCCATTAATCGTAACCCTGCCTGAATTTACTAGAGAGGTGCAAATTTCCGAATAACACTACTATATACCAATTGCTTAAATATGCCCATTTGAAAATAATTATTAATTGATTGAGAAGACTTAAAAATTACGGTAATCTGTCCTAGCATCTATCCCCACTTATGTCATGCTACTTGCTCTAGGATTGATTGTAGTATACGTGATTTCATATGGAAGGACTCTAGTGGTCGGGGAATCAAATTGGTAGCTTGGGATAAAATGGCCTTGCCGCGGAAGATGGGTGGAATGGGTATACGGAAGAGCAGGGATATGAATGTTGCAATGCTTGGGAAAGTGGTTGTTGATTGCATACAAGCCTCTCCTAAGCCTTGGTCTTGGTTACTTGTCTCTAAATATGGGTGTGAGCATGGCAGATTTAGCCAACGCCCAGGGGCCTCGCCTGCGTTTCGTGCCATATGCAAGGCAGCGCCATTTATTGTGGAGGGGTGTCGTCTGCGGATTGGGAATCGTACCATTTATTGTTGAGGGGTGTCGTCTGCGGATTGGGAATCGTACTAGCAGCCTGTGTATTAAAGGAAAGATTTGAATGTATATTTTCCATATCTATATTGATTTGTGTATCTCTGTAATTATTTATTTCTCGGATATTTTGTAACCACTTACGTGTATATAATACAATTCTCATAGTCATCAAAATCAGTGATGATCATATAATTCCTCTCATATGGTAATTCCCTCATGGCCGCTGCCGCCCCCTCTTCCCAAACTACCGCCATGATCAACCTTGTTCAGATCAAGCTCTCCTCCACCACTTACTTAATGTGAAAACGTCAGTTTATCTCCATAGCCACGACATTTGAGATGATGGATCTCCTTGATGGGTCGTCTCCTTGCCCCTCGCGCACTGTCACCTCTGACAAGGATGAAGAGGTGCCAAACCCGGCATACTCGACATGGATGTTGCGTGATCAGCGCTTGCTTGGCGTTCTTTTCGCCACTTTGGAACCCAAGGCCATGGCGGAGGTCTTGGATTGCTCTTCTTCCCTCTCCGTCTGGCATGCTCTTGAATCTGCTTTCGCTCACGCCTCCACGTCGCGAGCCAATCAACTTCACGAAGAGTTATTATCTCTTCGCCGTGATACCCTTTCGGTTACTGAATATGGCCGCCGCTTCAAGCAACTGTGTGATCAGTTGGCCGCCATCCAAAAAAGCCGGTAGACGAAAGCGACAAAAGCCATTGGTTTCTTCGGGGTCTCGGTTCTTCTTTCGCCAACTGTGCCGATACCCGGATGGCAATGCAACCCGTCCCTTTGTTTCGGGATCTGCTCCATCAAGCTGTGCAGTTCGACATGATGACGCGCTCGATGGATCGATCCCCGCCACCATCTCTAGTTGTCTTTGTCGCCGATGCCGACGTTGCCACCCGTTCCTCCTCTCGTGGTTCGGCGCCGCCTCAGCATCGTGGTGGTGCTGGTTCATCTGGGCAGCCGGGCCGTGGTGGCCGCTCCGGGGGTCCTGGCCGCGGTGCTTCGGGAGGCCGCCGCCCCCCTCGTTGTCAGCTATGCCGTGGGGAGCACTATGCTGATAAGTGCCCCCGTTTTCTGGAGCTTCAGGCTGCTGCCCGAGCCTCGGCATCCCCTCCGGTGTTCGATGCCTCGCCTGCTCACTCTGCTGATCTCGCTCAGGCCTTCAATGTGGCCTGTCATGTGTCCTCGTCTCGCCCTGACTCTGACTGGTATGTGGACAGTGGTGCCTCCGCTCATATGACTCCGCACTCCACCCATTTGGACTCTTTTGCTCCGTACTCTGGTAATGGTTCCGTCACTGTTGGTAATGGGCATTCTTTATCTATCTCACATGTTGGTTCTGGTCATTTATCTCCTGGTCTTTATCTCATGGATGTCTTGGTTGTGCCTGGTATCACCAAGAATCTATTGTCCATTAGCAAATTGACCTCTGATTGTGGTGTTGATGTTGTGTTTTCTGACAAGTCCTTTGTTATTCAGAACCGATTGACAAAGACACCTCTGGCTTAGGGACGATGTGATCGTGGCTTGTACGTTTTGGAGAAAGGAAGTGCGGCTTTCATTGCTTCTTTACATAAGAAGGACTTGCGTGCTAGTTTTAGTTTGTGGCATTTACGCCTAGGCCATGTTTCCCCTAGTGCTATTTCTTTATTAAATAAATTAGGCCACTTGCATGTTACTTCTGTATTACCAGATCCTACTATTTGCACATCTTGTCAACTTGCCAAGAGCAAGCGTTTACCTTTTGCTTTAAATGAGAAACTTGCTATTTCTGTTCTTGATTTGGTGCACTGTGATCTGTGGGGACCGGCTCCTGTCACTTCCACTGGTGACTTTCGCTATTATGTTGTGTTTGTTGATGATTATTCCCGCTTCACCTGGATTTACCCTTTATGTGCTAAATCTGATTTCTATGACATGTTGATTCGCTTTCATGCTTTTGTTTGCAATCAATTCTCACGTCCTCTTAAGGTTTTCCAATCAGACGGCGGGACTGAATTTGTGAATAAGCGCGTTGCCGCCTTTATGCAAAATCATGGTATTCTGCACCGCATGTCTTGTCCTTATACTCCACAGTAAAATGGTAGGGCTGAGCGTAAGCATCGACATATTACTGAGACTGGTCTTTCTATGTTATTTCATTGTGGTGGTCCGACCACTTTATGGTTTGATGCCTTCGCTACTGCGGTTTATGTAATTAATCGGTTGCCTGCGTCTGTCTTACACAACAAATCGCCATTTGAAATGTTGTTTCACAGTGTTCCGGATTAATCTCTCTTCAAGCCTTTCGGTTGCAGGGTCTTTCCACTTCTGCGGGATTATGCTGCCCACAAGCTTTCTCCTCGCAGCAGTTCTTGCATTTTCCTGGGTTACAACAGTACTCACAAGGGTTTTCGGTGCTTTGATCCTGTTTCCGTCCGCATGTATGTCACTCGTCATGCTCAATTTGATGAGCGTGTTTTTCCCTTCACTGGCACTACTTCTTCATCAGCTCAGGACTTACCTATTTCGAGCTTTCTGGATCCTATCTCTCCCGCCGAAGTGATCGCCACCCCCGTGTCCCGTCCGGCGCCCTTGTATCCGGATCCCCTGCTCTTCGATAAGTCTCCGGCTCCCCTTCCGGCCAGCCCAGCGTCTCCGGCTCCCCTTCCGGCCAGCTCGGCGCCTTCCCCGCCTGTTTCGCCAATTTCGTGTCACCGGCCGCGCAACCCGCTCCATTGCCGGCCCCTACCGTGCCGCCTCCTCCGCCTTCCCGTCACAGCATGGTGACGCGTTCCAAGGCTGGCATCTTCAAGCCTCGTTATCCTGTTGATTTGGCTTACACTGCTCTACTTGGCTCCCTCATCACTGCATCTGAGCCCAAAGGTTTCAAATCCGCTTCCAGGCATCCTCATTGGGTTGCTGCCATGCAAGAGGAGATCGACACTCTCTCACAAAATCAGACATGGGACTTGGTCGCTCCACCCAAAGGAGTTAATATTGTTGGTTCAAAGTGGGTTTTTCGCACGAAGTATCGTTCTGATGGCTCTATTGAGCGTTATAAGGCCTGGTTGGTTGCTCAGGGCTTCACTCAGATTCCCGGTTCGGATTTTCACCATACCTTTAGTCCGGTGGTGAAGTCTACTAATGTTCGTATTATTCTTGCTCTTGCTGTTCATCATCAATGGCCTTTACATCAATTAGATGTCAAGAACGCCTTCTTGAATGGCGTTCTCTCCAAGCCCGTCTACATGGCTCAGCCTCCTGGTTTTGTTGACTCGTCTCGTCCCAATCATGTGTGCTGGCTTAAGAAAGCCTTGTATGGTCTGCGACAGGCTCCTCTCGCTTGGTTTCAACGCTTTAGCACTTATTTGTTGAGTCTGGGTTTTCGTCAGTCTTATTCTGACCCATCGTTATTTTGTTTAAAGAAGGGATCCTCCCTCTTATATCTTCTTTTATATGTTGACGACATTATTCTTACAGGCAATGATTGTGAACTTGTTCGGAGCTTTATTCAATGCACCCACTCTGAATTCGCCATTAAAGACCTTGGCAAGTTGTCATACTTTTTGGGGCTTGAGGTTTCTTATACTTTTGACGGTCTCTTTGTTGGACAGTCCAAGTATGCTCATGACATCTTGGAGCGCGCTTCCATGCTTGAGTGCAAGCCTGTGTCCACACCACTTGCCGCCCGGAGTTAGCTGCAGCGTTCGGGTCTTCTTTTGGTGATCTCACTCTTTATCGTTCCTTGGTAGGTGCCTTGTAGTATCTTACGATCACTAGGCCTGATCTATCATACGCTGTTAACACGGTCAGTCAGTTCCTTCATTCCCCTACTTGCGACCACTTTGATGCTGTGAAGCGTATCCTTCGTTATGTGAAAGGCACTATTCATTATGGTCTCAATTTCACTCATCATCCTGAAAAGACTATTGTTGGATACTCTGATGCTGATTGGGCGCGCTGTTTGAACACCCGTCGCTCAACTTACGGCTACTCCATTTTCTTTGGGGGTAATCTTGTAATACCCCGATAGTGTGTATGGAAGAATAGCTTAAAAGGATTGAAAAATCTACTCATGTCAACAAGGTGCACCTTTCTTTTCTGGTGACCATCCCATAAGAACTCCACAGTTAAGCGTGCTTGTTGTGGAGTAGTCTTAAGGATAGGTGACCTCCTGGGAAGTCTCCCAGGGTGTGCGCGAGTGAGGCCAAAGCACACTGGAAAGAGTTCCCGAGAGTGTGTATGGAAGAATAGCTTAAAAGGATTGAAAAATCTACTCATGTCAACAAGGTGCACCTTTCTTTTCTGATGACCATCCCATAAGAACTCCACAGTTAAGCGTGCTTGTTGTGGAGTAGTCTTAAGGATGGGTGACCTCCTGGGAAGTCTCCCAGGGTGTGCGCGAGTCAGGCCAAAGCGCACTGGAAAGAGTTCTGTTGACCTGTGGGGCCAGACTTCAATCCCGAAAGAAAGCTCGAAGGCACCTCCGGCTCCATAGCGGGCCAGGGTGTTACAAATCTTGTTTCTTAGAGTGCTAAAAAGCAGCCGACTGTTGCTCGTTCTAGTTGTGAGTCCGAATACCGCGCTTTAGCTAAAGTCGGCGTAGAAGTCATGTGGGTCTTCAATCTCCTCCAAGAGATTCATCAGTCTCCTCCGGCTCCTATCACTCTTCTCTGTGACAACAAGAGTGCTCTTTTTCTCAGTCAGAATCCCGTCGCCCACAAGCGTGCCAACCATATTGACTTTGATTGTCATTTCATTCGTGATCTCGTCTCTTCCGGCAGGGTTCGCACTCAGTTCGTCCCTTCCCATCTTCAACTCGCAGATATTTTTACAAAGGCCTTACCGCAACCTGCTTTTGAGCTCCTGCGCACCAAGCTCTGCGTTTGCTTACATCCCACGCAGCGCTTGACGGGGGGGTATTAAGGGAAAGGTTGGAATGTATATTTTCCATATCTATATTGATTTGTGTATCTATGTAATTATGAGATTGATTGATTATCTCCCTTATTTCTCGGATATTTTGTAACTACTTACGTGTATATAATACAATTCTCATAGTCATCACAATCAGTGATGATCATATAATTCCTCTCATACTGTGGTATTCATCGTGACTGTGTGGAGATCCAATTGCTCCTCGTGTTCCGTATGTCCATTATAATGATGTGGAGATATGTGTTAAGGATATTTATTGTAATAACCGGTGGTGCTGGGAGATGTTGTACACGCTTATCCCGGATGCTATCAAGATGGAGGCTAGGGAGCATGGTCCGATCGTCTTGAATGGGGGTGTGCGGGATGCTTGGTGTTGGTTGGGCATTGCGTCTGGCAGTTACTCAGTAGCTTCGGGCTATGAGTGGATCCTTAGCCAAAGAGGCTGTCGCCGTGACCCTCGACGAGCTTGGGTGTGGCGTGTCCACTGCCCGGAGAAAGTGAAGGTGCTATTGTGGCTTATGGTGCATGACTCACTCCATACAAATGTCATGCGGCATTACAGGGGCTTGGCTCCCCAAGCGCTTTGCGCGATCTGTGGGTAGGGTGAGGAGGACTATTTCCATCTCTTTTTTACTTGTCCTTGGGCGGCAGCGGTATGGGGGAAGCTTGGCATTGATCATGGTGCACAGGGGGGAACAATGCAGGCTGGGATTGCCATGCAGCTGCAACAACTTTGTAGGAAATGGAAAGGTGTTCAGTGGGCGGCTCTATGGAGTATTTGGAGGGGTCGGAACAATGCCTGCATGCGGGGGCAGCTACTAATGTGGATGAAGCGGCCCGCAATGCACTCCGGCATGGGCAAGCTTTCGACCGTATTTTTCCAGGCCGGGAGCGTGTGGAGATGACCGTTTGGTCCACTAGAATCCGGAGGCTCTAGCAGGTGTATTATTGCATGTGGATGGGAGTTCTCTTGGTAACCCGGGGCCAGCGGGATTTGGTTGTGTTATCCGTACGGGTGATGGCCTTTGGGTTGAGGGTTGTTCGGGATATGTGGGTTTTACTTATAACATTGTGGCAGAACTCCATGGTATTTGGAATGGGATGCAACGGCACCACTCTCTTGGGGGTTATTCGTGCCCATTGCTTTTCGGATTCTTTGGTTGGCCTCAGAATGATTAGTCAAGGGGTGGATGATAAACACTTTCTTGCGCCATTGCTTCAACCTATTAGGGAGCTGCAAACGGCGCATCCGGATTATGTGTGGCATCATGTCTTGCGGGAGGGAAACTCAGTTGCTGACTCCTTAGCAAAACGAGGGGCTCGGTCATAGAGCTTTTTCACTACATGGGCATTCCCTCCTGATGATACCAAGGCTTGTTTGGCGGCGGATTATGAAGGAGTTTTGTTCCAGCGGTTATTGTGCTTTGCTTTGATTTTTATTTTTCCTTCTGTCCTTCTTTTCTTTCTTATTTTCTGTAGTTTTTTTAGCTTTCATCTTTACCGACGCTTGTGCGTCACTGTTCACTGAAAAAAAATTACGATATATAAAACTTTTTTTTTTTGAAGTCGAAAACAGAAAAAGGGTGGTAAGAATCCATGCCACATAAATTTAAAAAGAAAAAAAGAAAATTTAGCCGCTTGGACAAGCCATCATCCCTATAAAAACTTATTTTATTAACAATATAATGTTATCGATTATTAAGTAATAAAATATTTATCTATACTGTGAAAATGAAATGAAAATTTTCCTATAGTCAACCCATATTATAGTTACCAAGGGCACAGTATAATTGAAACAAAGGTAGAATTGAAAGTTTGATTTTTTTTTTTTTTCCCTATCGAACCTCTAACCTTTCGTTGGCTTCCTTTCGTTGGCTTCCGTTAACGTAATTATTAGGCTAAATCCTTATCCCTAATCAACTCGTATTAAAGTTGGATGAAAATAGAATCATTATAGTCTTTTTTTCTTTTTTTTTAATAATAATTTTGGATTATAAGTATAGTCTTTTTTCTATTAATCAACTTATTGGAGGTGTTTTTCAATAATTTCCCCCCCCTTTTAAAATACTTCTACAGAATAATAATTTCTGTTTTTAATTTCCTCTCCCAATTGAAATTATTGAATCGAACGCTTTCTTCAGCCAACCCATGGCGGCTGAAGCGTTGGCCCCAACCGCAAGGGTCGTGCAATGGGTGGAAGGAGTTAAACGCTCTCTTCGAGCCGAAGAAATTATCAATGCTGCACTGGGCAAGTGGAAAGAAGAAGAAGAACGAGTTCAAGAATTACTGAAATTGATAGAAAGAGTTAAACTTGAGGACGAGAGAACGAGGGGGTTTTGCAGCAGTAGTACAGAGCTCATCTACAAACTTGAAGCTGCAAAAGATGACTTCATACTTGAAACGGGCCGCCCCCCTGGGCGGTTATCAGCCATTTTCAGCTTACTGAGGGTGAGGAAGAGATCAATTAAAATGGAAAAAGATATCCCGGAATTCAGATCCAGGGTTGACTACCTCGTCGCTGTTTGTACAGCGTTTGGATCAGCTCCTGAACTCGATCTCTCCGAAAGCCGGTTAACATATGGGAGCCAATATGAAGATAGATTATTTGAAAGGGACAAGGACATGGAGAATCTGGTATCACAACTAGTTGGGTCCAAGAATACTTGCGTTGTAGTGGCATGTGGCATGGGTGGGATGGGCAAGACGTCACTAGCTAGGAAATTATGCCAGAGTCCCCAAGTGCAACACAGTTTCTCGGGTGGTGTGGGTTTTGTTCATATGCCCCTAAATTCTGACTCTCGGATAAGATTCGAAGATGTTTCTGGCCAAATTTTTGATCGCCGTTTTCATAGGGAGGAGCTGACGTTGCTTCAACTGGAGCGGAAGGAGGTTCATAAAATTCAACAGGAGGACAAGTATCTTGTGGTGCTAGACGATGTGTGGTCAGAAAAAGCCCTTGAAGTTGTCGTTGACAAGCTCTTCTGTCCCACCGATCATCCCATGTCCAACAAATTGGTGATAACCACTCGAGATACACGAGTAGCAGACGCTGCTGCTCGTAAATTTGGGGCTGATAAGATACATGTCCACAGGCGGAGGCATTTAACTCAACAGGAAGTTGCCGACTTATTTCACGAAAGATTCCCGCAAGGTCAGTTTCCTCTTCAAATTTTATCTATCTTCTTGTTGCTTCCTTACAGTTCGTATTCCATCGATTTTATGTTTTAATCGTGTGCCATTGTAAATTGGTTTGGGTGTTTAAAATGTTAATACTCTGAGCATTGATTCAGAATTGTAATTATACTATACACGATAAGTAAGAGTAATTATGAAAGGTTTTGTTCCAAATTAGATTAATTGTTATTTTTGTATAAATTTATCATAAATGAATGTATCTACATCTTCCAACAACACAAAAAGATCAATAATTATCATATATTCAAATATGCACAAGAACAAGACCCGCAGTGAATGCAAAAAGAAAAATCTTTTCAAAAATTGTTTTTCCTAAAGTACACTTAAATTTATATCTATCTATTCTGATTATAAACTCCCCTAAAGGCCCTGCTAATTCATTTATCAAATTGAATTTGATTTGATTTGACAGAATTTGATGGTGACGAGAATCAGGAAATGGTGATGGAAGCAACAAAATATTGTGATGGTGTTCCAGTAGCCGTTATTAACTTCTTGCAATACATGGAATCGAAGCATGCTCCGGAGTGGACGACCGTGCATGGTAACTTGGAGTTTCATATCAGAAAGAGTCGAGAAATTGACACAAGAGGCTCAATACTAAAAAGTTTGTCGTTGAGCTATGGTAACCTCCCTTATAATCTCAAACGATGCTTTATGTATTTGGGAACTCTTGGAAAACACCCGTTTGATATTGATGCAGAGAGATTATACCTTTTCTGGTTGGCCGAAGGATTTATACCTTCAGAACTTGATACTGTGGGAAAAAGAGTTGAGTGGTCTCTGCACGAATTTGCTTTCAGAAGCATGTTGGAGGTGCAAAACGAGGAACTTCCATCATTCATTGGAATAAAGTCTTGTAGGATTAATCATCTAATGCAAGAGCTTGCCTTTTTGAAGAGCGAAGAGCAAGGTTTCTTCAAAATTTTGGATTTCGGACGTAAAGGTGAGCAGGAGCCTGATAATCAGCCCTATCGGCTCGCCATAGATCTGGATGCCTATGAAAATGGTAATGTCTTTCCTGTATTGAAAGAAAAAATGGCACTCATCCGATGTCTTCTATTTTATTGGAAAAAGGAATTGTCAAAGAATGGAGAATTGTCAAAGAATGGGTGGCCAAAAGAGGTGTCCACCTTAGTCAATTTCAAGTATCTCAATATCCTAGATTTTGATGGAATTGACTTTGGAATCATCAAGTTTCCTAAAGATATTGGGACCCTGGTCCATCTAAGGTGCTTAAGTTTTTACGGTTGTGTTTTGCCAGAACTGCCATCATCAGTTGCTAACTTGGTATTATTGCTTGTTCTTGATTTACGAGTGCAGTCTCAAAGCAAAATCATGATACCAAATGTCATCTGTAAACTTAAGAAGTTGATGCATTTGTTCTTTCCAGAATCGTTTTTTACAAAGCATGGGTGTAAATTAAGTCTTGAAGGCTTGAAGGAGCTTGAATCAATCATAAACTTCAACTCTGGGATGGTTAATTTTGAAGATCTCTTTCAGTTGCCTAAGCTCCAATATGTGACTTCAAAAATTGAAGGAAATGACAAGGACGTAAAATGTATTGTTGATAGAATAGACAGAACAGAGACCTCAGCTGCAAACAACTTGGTCACATCTCTGGAGATAAGGAACTTTGATTGCTGCACAGAAGAAAGACACTCTTTATTCCGAAATATTTTGAATTGGAAATCTCTTGCTGTCTTCTGCTTTGAAGGTCACGTACGTAAGTTTCCACACCACAGTAATGTTTCTTTAAATCTAGCTAAGATTGTTCTCATTGGTTCTGAAATTGATGAAGATCCGATGAGGATGCTAGAGCAACTGAAGAATCTAATTATGGTTGTATTGGATGATGATGCATATGTTGGGAAGAAAATGACCTGTTCAGCATCAGGTTTTCCTGTACTCAAGCATTTGGAATTACTGAATTTGCATAATCTAGAGGAGTGGATTGTGGAAGACGGAGCTATGCCTGAGCTTTCTAAATTGGCCATAAGAAACTGTGGGGAACTCATGATGAATCCTGAAGAATTAGGATTTGTTGGTGATTCCCAGAAGGCAAAGATCACCAGCATGCACTATGAATCCAATCACATCCTAGAGTACAAGAGTGGCACTATCAAGTTTCAGCAACAATCACTGCCATAAATGAAGGTAAAACGGACATATGTGATTGTGTTGATTATTCATATGATTTCTGCAATTTGAAATACCTGTGTTTCTTGCAATTTGTTTCTTGTTGTGTACTGTAATATTAGAAATGCTGTTTCATGCTTTATCTGTGTGTGCTGAATGTAGACATTGTTTTCGTGCTTTATCAGTGTGTTGAACTCTGTTGGGACTTGTGTGGTTTACAATTACATGGTGTATTGATGTTTGTTACAAACATGATGTAATATATTTGGTTCCTAGTATAGAAGCAAAAACGTTTCCCATCATCAACATTACTGCTACCAACTTTGCTTCCCTTGGTCGTTATTCTTTTTTCCTTCGGTTTGGACTTTGGTGGATGAAAATGCAAGAAACCAAGTTCATCCATTTCTCTGCGACGAGTGCATAGTGAATACTGATGTAGCTTTTTTCTTAATTCATATCCAAAATTCGAAATCTGAGATGTGCTATTCTGGTACATATGAGGTTGAATAGTTTCGATTACTATGTTGATTGGGCGGCGCTGAATTTGTCTCACCGTTGGTTTGTAAATACAGAAGAATATGAGATGAAGTTTCTTCATACATTCTCGTGTCTCCTCCTAAAAAAGGTTTCACTTTAGTATATTATACAAGTAGTTAACTTGATTTTATATCATTTTATTGACCCCTAGTAATCTGGAACACTTTACACATTGAGTCATGCCTGGAAAGCAAACGAATCGGCAGATATGCGTGCCTTTTAACTTTGTTTTGAACGTGGTGAATTGAATTGAAAATGTGATCATTGTAATTGGGTGGTGGTGGGAAATTGTGTATGTGCTGACATTGCTTGCCAAGTCCCACTATGATCTTGTGCTCTCAAATTCAATCGAGGCTTGAATATCTTTACTGGCATATATCAGCAAAAGGTTTCTCTTGGTTTTAGAATCCTCCTGGAACCTAGAAATGTTTTTACCAAAAGGGTCCAACCGTCCAAGATACCACACCCCATGCACCCATTCCTTCAAAGTTCAAACCATAAACCTTCAGCCTTATCAAACTCATCAAGACACCAACCTTCTCTAACAAAATTCCATGGGACATCTTTCAATGGCATTTCGTTAAATACCCTCACTGCATCCATCGCTGAACCTGTAGCAACATATCCTGAAATTAATAAATTCCTGTTCACAAATTCTATACAAGACACGCTTTCAAATACTTCCTCTGCCCCGAAATGCATTATTCTGGCGATCCTCATATTATACGAGAATGTATCCCGATCAGGATTTGATTATACACACCAACAGCCTTTCCATAAAGTCCACCCTGTGTATAACCGTGAATTTTTGAGACATTTTATCGAACAGCTCCTGGGTATCCGCAATTTCTCACAAAAGTTTAGATCTTTGAGTTGAATGGCTTCACATACAGAAGCCTTGGCCGTTCCTAATATTTGGTGGGCCCTGGGCAAAATAATTCAATAGAGTCATCTAAATATAAAAGTTAGTTTTTTTTTTTTTTTTTTTTTTTTGTTGTTGTTCTGAAATTTTTTTTCCATTAGCTTCTTGTGATTTTCTTAACTCCTCAAATAAGTCTCCAACTCAAAAAATAAATCAAATAAAAAATAATATAGTGCAACAATACTTGACAATATAATTTAGGTCATAATTTACCAAGAATTCTACCCAACTCGTAGGGTAGAGGAATTCTTGAGGATATGAAAAGGCATTGTCGCAACAGATTTTTCATTTGTGAAATTCTTATGGGCAATAACTAGATTTTTAGATATTTTACCATCGAGATAATAATTTTTTAGGCTATTAGAAGGAGTCATTTCCAGATAGCCATTATTTTATCATTTAGAGTTTTGGGTGACTACAAGAATGTTGGGCATAGAAAAAGGGCCAGAGCAGGCCTCGTGTTGTTCAAATCGACTTCTTACGACCCAAAAAAGAAAATAACATCCCTCTGATGGCCTATTTAAGTTTTTTATTTATTTTTTATAAAATTAAAATAAATAATATTCAGTCCATTCCATTATTTATGTCTCACTTTCCATTTCTGACATTTCGAATTTAAAAATAATCACTGAATAATAATGTGTCAAACTATATATATATCGAGACCAACTGCTAAAATGAGATTGCTCAGTGCCTTGATGCTGCTCTGTCACACCAATGTGTGTCTTTCCATCAAAGACCTATTAACCTAAGGTTGGGGTTTTGATTCCCGGTCCCTAATCCATTCCCTCTATCCCATTTTTAATTTGGGTGGCTTGGGCTCTGAATAAAATAAAAATAAAAAAATATTTTTTAAAGAAACATTAGCTACCGAATTTTTCAGTTATTAACAAATATTTCTTTACGAAATGACAATAGAAAAAATAATTAAGTACTTTCCAACCATCAAAAAAAAGTGAAACAAAATTGCAGATCAGGAGGATGATGGGTCTCCGATGGGAAAGTACACATTGGTATGATAGATGAATACCGAGGTACTGAGTAACCTCATTTTAGCAGTTGACCTCGAGACGTGGGTTGACATGTTGTTATTAAGTGGTTCTTTTATATTCAGATGAACAAAAAAGGAAAGTTGAACATCAATAATGGGATTGAAGGAATATTATTTATTTTGATTATATAAAAAAATAAAAAACTTAAATAGGCATCTGAAGGACGCGGTTTCCATTTTTGGGCCATAAAGTGGTGATTTGAACAATACGTGGCCCATTTGGCCCTTTTTTCTGGGTCCGACATCCTTGTAGTGGATCAAAACTCTAAATTAAAAAATACTAATTGCCAAAATCTGGAAATGACTTATTCTGATGGCCTAAAAAAATTATTATCTCTTTTTCCCTCTCATCCACTAGTTTGAAATTAAAAAAGTTACCTAATTGAATTAGAACTAAAATGGTGGATTTAAGAAAACAAACTTAGGGAAAACAACAATTATTGCTAAATCAAAATATAAGATGTGAGTTTTTGAAGAATAGACCTAGAAATGAGATTTATACAATTCATTCATTATTTTAATAAATAATAATAATTATAATAATAATAAAAACTTATTAATTTTTTTTTTAAAAAAAATAGGCCATATTTTAAGCCTGGGCTCTGGGCAATGTCACTACTCGCCATGCCTGAGGGCCGGCCATGCTTGTAATATTAGGACTTGCCCAAAAGGTCAAGTCACCTGACTTCCAAAAGGTTGGAGGTTCGCCCACCCGGCTCCCTGTCCCCATAGGCGGATCTACATGTATACATGTGGTGGCACATGATACCACTCAAATTGATAAAATTGCTATTTTAAGTTAATTTTTGTTACATGTGGTTCTATTTGGCTTGGTGCAACCACTTAATTTTTATGGTGATACCACTATCATAAATCCCAATTTAGTTTTTCTCATGTTTTTTATGTTGTGACTATTATTCCTAATTTTTGTGATACCACTCACAAAAATTTCTGGATCCGCGCTCCCTTTCCCTCCTCTTTATTCTATTTGTAATTTGTGTAGCATGAGCTCTCACCATTCATTTGCTAGCATGAGGCTGTTTAGCCAAAAAGAAAAAATGGAAAAAAAAAAGTAGCTAGATGGGGGACAATTCAATTAAAATGATACTGTTAATTAATTACCAAATATAATGAATTTATATCATTTCATCATTCTGAATAATGTTATCGATTAATAATAACGCTATTGTATTAATTCGACGTTCTGAACACATGCATAAGTGTTTAGTATGTAATGCAATCCATCATCCCAATTCCCAACATAAATATTCATTAATCACTGATCAAAATTCACGCATCGCACAATTTATTGTTCCTTCAGATCTATACTCCTCGCTAGATCAATGTCATATCATTATAGTCCTCAAACCCCAAATACTGCTTCATGTCATAACACCCAAAATCATAAAAGAAAGAAAAATCATTTTCTTCAGAAACATCCCTCACATAGGGTTTCTGGAATTCTGAAAATGAAGCCACTGCAGGTGAAGAACTAGCACTTCCCGCAAAGTTCTTGTGGTCCAGGAATGGATCTTTTGTCTGTTGTAGCATCCCAGACAAATCTCGATCCTCAACTGAATCAAAATCCAGGCCAACAGTAGCAGCAGCATGGACAGAAACCCCAGAATGGGAACTGCTTGATGATGATTCGAAAATATACACATTAGATGACTCGATCGCAGAATTTTGTTGGCTCTTCAGGTAGCTATCTGAGTAGGAAATTTCTGTAGAGTTTGTGAAATTCATCTGATACTCACTGATTAATGATTCTGAAGTTTTCTCTGGTTGGACAAATTTTGTCTGATCCTGGTGGCCTGATTTTTCTTTGCCTGTTCTGTGGCGTTGTGTGTTGAAATGAGTGTGCCAGTAGCTTGATCTCGTGATCTGTTCTTCCAGGGAAACTTTTTGCAATTGTAGACCACCTATTAGAATCGAAATTAAATATTAGATCGACTACTTATTAATTGACCAACTCGCTTAAAAACTCAAGCTGTTAAATGAGAATTCTCTGTCGTATTGCCTCCATTGGACGTTGGTTTATTAATTACATGATATTATTATCTAATGAAAACATTACTTGTTTCCGTATTGGTCGTGAAGTCTCTTAATAAGATCCGCTTCTTGTTTTGTGTAATTCCCTCTTTTAACATTAGGTTTCAAGTAATTCACCCATCGCAATCTGCAGCTCTTCCCACATCGATTTAACCCTAATTTGGAGCCACCAAACAAATCAATAATGAGCTGATTTAGCTCCCTATTATACAGGAGATAAAATCTAAATCAAATTCATACGATGCTTAGACGACGATGTAATGGATTTCTTACCAGCATATTTAGGGACAAGGCGCCATTTCATGGGACCATATACGTGGACACAAGCAATCAACTTTTGGTCCTTGTAGAAAGTGAGCAAGCTAACACACAGAGTAAATAACCGTCTTTGTATTGATGATCGAGTAAAAAGTGTTCATACATCGAATGAGGCAGAAACAGAGACTATAAATACTAGAGAGATGAAGAAGGCAAGAATAGGCCCAAAAAAAGGAAAAATAAGAGGCCCAATACAGAGTGGCCCAAAGAGCAAAATAGACACTAATCGAGGCCCAATCAACCAATGCCTGTTGAAGCTGTTGAAGTTGGTTTCTTGCCTCGAGCAGCAGCTTTATCATCCCCCCGCAAGCTGGAGCATTCCAGAGATTCAGCTTGGAGCAGAAGAAATGAAAGACACGAGGAGTTAATCCCTTGGTGAAGATGTCGGCCAACTGGTGAGAGGTTGGAACAAAGAGAGGATTGATGAACTGTTGTTGATAATAGTCGCGGACAGAGTGGCAGCCGATATCCAGGTGCTTAGTTCGCTCATGGTGAATGGCATTCTTAACAAGCTGTAAGGCAGATTGGTTGTCACAATGAAGGGGATAGGGGCAATCCAAAGGAAGGTGAAACTCCTTAAATAAGGAGCCAATCCAGAGTAAGCCTGCAGTAGCAGCTCCAAGAGATCGATACTCAGCCTCTGTTGAACTTCGAGATACAACTTCTTGTTTCTTGTTTTCCAGGAAACCAAGGAGTCACCCAGGAATATGCAAAAGCCAGTAAGGGATCGCCTTGATAAAGGACAGTTGCCCCAATCTGCATCACAGTAGCCTGAGAGAGAAATAGACAAACCATATGGATAGAACAAACCAATTTGAGAAGTGTTGCTGAGGTATTGAAGAACTTGAATGATAGCATTCCAATGCTTCATCTTTGGGTCATGCATGAACTGACTTAGCGGTTGGACACTGAAACAGATGTCAGGACGAGAGAACCCCAAATACAAAAGCTTTCCAACCATACGTCTGTATAACTGAGGATTTGGAAATAGTGGACCATCATTATCAAGCTGGTGATGGGTTAAGCAGGGAATATGAATTTTACCAGCATCAAGGAGATCAATTTCAGAAAGTAAATCCATAGTGTATTTGTGCTGAGAAACAGATATACCAGATATAGAAGGAATGATCTCGAGACCAAGGAAATAGGAAGCATTACCAAGATCCTTGATAGTAAATTTGGTGTGTAGTTGAGACTTGATAGTAGTAATAGCTTCAATATCATCTCCAGAAACCAGTATATCATCAACATAAACTATGAGAAGAACAATGCCAATACAAGTGAACTTGATAGCATGTATTCCCATTCCACCTCAAATTCCATCTCTGTCCTCACATCATATACCAAATGATGAAATAGCTTATCAAACCTAAAAAAATGAGTTCAACATGTACATATCAATATCCAATCGAAAAAACAATTGAAAGTAAAAATAACTAAATATTTACCTTGGTGTGTACAGTTGACTCAATTTTTTTTTCGCATTTTCTATAATGTGCCAACTACATAAAGCATGATAGGTATTAGGCAAAATTTTCCTAATTATCGGTGCCATCGCACAATCTTGATCTGTGAAAATTGTTTGAGGTGCCTTATCCCCCATACACTTCAAAAATGTTTTAAATAGTCACTCAAATGATCTTTGAGTTTCATCAAGCATCAATGCAGCTCCAAAAATAGAAGTCTGTCGGTGATGATTGAATCCAACAAAAACAGCTAATGGTCTGTAATTTTTAGTTGTCCGATACGTTGTATCAAAGGTCACACTATCACCAAAAGCTTGATAATCCATCCTCATTTCAGCATCTGACCAAAAGATATTTGTAATTCTCTCATCATCATCCAGATCATACTCATGGAAGAAAAATGGATTACTGAGACATTTCTCAGAGAAATACTTCAATACAACACCAGCATCCCCTACTTTTAAATTTCTTGGCCGCCTTCTAACAAGTGCATTCATCAAATCGTCCTTTAAAAATCCTACAAGTCCACTACCTCCAGCACCCTACTCAACAAGTCATATGATGACTTCAATGACAATCCAATTTCTTCATGTATACCAGCAACAACACTGTGTAACTCATCAACTCTTCTATTCGATTTCAACATATGCTTCCTTGATGGTCCATGCAGAGCATGATTATGATCACCACAGAAAAACACAACTCTATAAACTTTTTCATCAGTTTTATAATGTAACTTACCTTTGCTTCACAACCAGTTCGGGTTTCATCACTCCTACGAAATTTCAGACTCTTAGAACGACAAGATGAATCACTATCCAACAAACAACCACGGCGAAATCCTTCCTTATTGCACGCATATTGTAAATAGAACAACCTATCAACTTCATGTCGCTTCGGTCTCTCATACATTTTCCTTACCGAGAAACCTAAACTATGAGCATAATCACAATAAAAACTAAACGCATCATCAGCTGTAACAAAACTTAACTCACTCCAATTTATATTACCTGTGAAGAAATAAACAAAGAATTCCCATTAAAATAATAAATACATGTAGCTGACATAAGCCATCGCTTAAAATGCTTAATATCCATCGCTGAAAACAATCTTCATGCATCACTGAAAATGCTAAGCATGTATCGCTGAAAATATGATGGTTCTGTCCCTCATAATCACATGTACAAACGTTGTGACGCTTAAATGAACATATAGATATGAAACATCAGAAAACACAAAAAAAGAGAAAACATATCAAAGCAGAACTCAAAACTCAAAAAACATACATAAAATCAAAAACGACGATATGCGATAAAACTACTCAAAATTCGAATATTCTAAAAAGTACCATTGAACGCAGAACTCGAATCTGAAAACGTTGCCGACGCATTCAACGACATGCTAATCGCATTCATAATTGACAGCAACTTCCTCACACCGCCGCAACACGTACAAAGCAAACAAAAAACAGAAGAAAACTCGGAAATCCGAAGAAGACGACGTCCAACGGCGAACAATATGGCAAATATACGAAATTACTTTTCTACCCTTAGAGTTAATTTCAATCGTCGATTTTTAAAGATAATCAACGACTGTAAATTCTCACAGCACATCAAGTCAAAAAGGGTGATTGCACCCTAACAGAATTGAAATTATACTGAATGCAATTAATATAACTGTTAAGAGCTAGTTTTCTTTTTATTTGATCATAATTATCAATTTTTATTTACGAGTTTTAATTAGCAGCACATACATAATTCTAACCGATCCCATATCAATAACACATTAACACCCAAGTACTGAGCATGAAAAATATCATTAAGACAAAAGGAAATACTATTTATTTTTTGGTAAAAAAAATACAATGAATTAAACTGAAGGTTAGAAAACAAAACATGATTTTATTAATATTTTATTATTTTTTTCTAAATTAAATAATACTATTATACAATTTTAAAATGACAAACAAAGCTGGCTTTAGTGGTATGTGGCTCTAGCAGTTTAAGTAAAAGTTTTGAATTCGAACTTCTGTGTATGGTGAGTCTTGGAGATACCCTGATATTCACCTAAAAAAAATTAAAATGGAATAACGGAGCATGCAATATGCTGGGATGATTGCTAATCTAAAGTAGATATGTCGAAGCTTAACCTAGGCCTTTTCAGTTTATTATTTTGTTTTCTTTAAGGTAGATATTAAATTTAATTATAAGTTACTATTATTTAATCGACTCTTAATATATTCCACAAAAAGTTAAAAATAAAATAAATGAAAATTGCAACGATGAAGTATTGCATTGTGCATTTCTTTTTTAATTGGCCAATCGTAATTTTATTACCATTACTATAATCGGGATCATGATGATGGGAGTAGTAAAGTAATGTGTGTTGTGTCATGATCTTTTGTTTGGTCTTATGTCATCATCAAGTTAATCTTATAGTGCAGCAAGAAAACGACATTTTATGTAAGTAATAAGGATTTATAATATTAATAAGATAATCCAGACCTGTTATGGGTGGCCTGCAATTTCATCATTTCTATAAGTCTTTGGAATTTAAAATTGCAATTGGATTGTACTGCTATATTATTTAATGTGTTCACATGCTCTATAAATGAATAAATAAATTCTCGAATCTTGAATCTAGATCATATCCACTTGCTTTCTGACTGCCTAGGTATTTTTCGGGCTTTAGAATTTCGATGCTTGAAATATAAAATTTGAGCGTATAGCAATAAATTATTTTATGATATTTAAAAAAAAAATTTGAATAAACATTGATATTCATCCGTCGATAAATATGTAGAAATTTAAGCTACACAAAAAACATGATATATACGAAAATATAAGAATTAGTATATATAATAAAAAAAAAGTTCACTTTTTGTACCCAAAAAAAGCATTCACTTTTTTATCCCGTAACTTATTTTCGCTCTTATATTATGATCTCACGTTTTGAATTTTTTAATTTTTGATTATACGTATTTGTTAATTATTTTTTTCACTTGCGATCAGTCGATTTATTTCTTAACAATTCATATATGGTCAATGCATAATTTTTAAATGTATTTATTTGTAACAAATAATATTATTTCTAAATTTATTAGAAAATAATATTTATTAAATATAATAATTATATTTTTATTATAAATATTAAGTACATATATTATTTCAATGAAAACATATACTACATATAATTACCGATACTTATTTAAAATAACTATAATGATCATAACTAATTAATTGATTAATTCTAATTCAACATATCATATTTAGCATACAAACTAATGCGTCTCGATGGGGAAGAATTGGTTGACTGTATAATGGAGTTTGGAGAGGGGACGGCGTCTAGAGTGAAAGTTAGCACATTTATGCTGTTTAGAGTTGTTGATTGCGTGTTTTTTAAAATTTGATTCCTATTTGTATGCCGAATTGCCGGACTACAATATCTTCTCAGGAGCGATATAAAAATGTCTTTTTCTCAAAAAAAAAAAGAATTTAGCTGTGGTGTTGTTCCATTTCAAATTGAAGAGATATTTACTAGTCACTCGATCCCATCATTTATGCCTCATTTTTCTTTAAAGCATGACCAATATTTATTTATATCTAAGTTTGTATAGGGTGCTGAATGGATGATATTCAGCAGGTGCTGACCCACGAGGAGTGTGTCTTGTTAATGAGATGTGTGCTGACCCAACACATAAAATATACTATTCAGCAAATACAAAACACTCATTCAGCACTTCAGCAGGAACTGATTCCGCTTCCCAAACCGAATCCTTTATATCTTATTTCAATTTGAGAAAATAATTACAATAATAATCTCTAAACATACTTCAATCACATTAAATCCCTAACTAAATTTCAAAACTTATTACTATTTAATTAACAATTATCACATCAATATAATAATGAATCAACTAAAACTTTAAATTCACTTGCATTACATCACATAATTTTTTAAATTATCATTACTTTGAACACTAACCAAACTCATACAAAAAAAACACTATGTGCAAAATTTTGGGACAATAATAGCAGGACGGAGGGAATACGTATAATTTATAATAAATTTAATAAAAATAGACTACATATTGTTTGAATGAACCAAATGTTTTCATGTGCATCTTAGAGGTTCAAGAGTATGGGTAGACTTGTTGGAATGACTCCTTCCAAAGCAGTTCTCTACAATTACAAAGTTTGAATTCGAGACATTAAACAAACTATTTTTGGTTTATACACTATATATTTGGGGGAAAAGATAATTAGCGCGTACTTGATTTTTTTTTCCTTTTTTTTTTTTGAAATAAATGTTACTCCTATATAAAATATATTATTGGTGAAAGTGATAAATAACTACACTTTTTAAATAAATAAATATTGAATTTTAAATAAATTTTATGGTTCAATAATTGAACCCAATTGGAAAACGCCACCAGAGGCGGACATACTATGGGGCTTGGGGACCCTGCAGGCCCCACCAAAAAATTAGTTTTTATGATTTAATAAGTTAAAACCATAAAGAATTATCTTCTTCACAAAAAAATAAATAAAAAAATAATTACAATAAGTTTATTCCGACCAAGGCATCACCAAAAATCCATTTTAGTTCCAAGAAAAATTTAATTTTTAATGGTTTGTTTAGGTCAAAACAACATCCAAAATCTATTTCCTTTAAAAAAATTAAAAAAAAATTCAATGACTTATTAGGCTCAAAACACCACTAAAATCCATATATATTCTTTCTTCCCCAATCCGGTCAAGAAAATCTGCAATTATTATTCCTATTTACCTAAATAACCATAACAATAACAATTTTAATCAATACATCACATTTAACATTGATCATTAACACCAACCACATATGCTTTGAGTGAATTGTGGCTCTAGTCGGTTAAGCAAGGTCTCGGATTCGAGCCTTGTGTATGCAAAAAAACTGTTTTGGGAGACGCGTCCTTAATTGACCATGCAGATCTTCGAGAGATTAGTCTTGGATCCTATATGACCTGTGGATACCGATTATTCACAAAAAATAAAAAGAATACATTGATCATTAACCACCCTAACTAATGTCAATTGTGGAGGCTAAATGCTGATCCTAATTTGGAAAAGAATCTTCATGCAATTCATCATCCAATTAAGAGAGACAAATTTTAGTATATGCCCTCAAAAAACCTTAAAAATTAGTAGTATGTTTCGTTGGTAGTGTCTAGCAATTAATTTGCTCATAATGAGCTGGCATATGTACATGAAATTTAATTAAGGCCGAAACCATTCCTTACAAACCTAGTTTATTTCCAAAAAGTTACCCCTAAATTTATCTTTTTGCTCCCTTTAATTCGATTTAATTTAATTATTTTAGATAGGCGAAACATAACTTTTAGCAGAACCTTTCTTCCATCAAGTATGGTCTTTTTGTCTAGATAGCACAATCATAACACAAGTACAACTTGCAATCAATTTTAAGAAAATAACATGGGAATAACTTTAATGTAATTGTGTCACTAATAAGAATTGAAAAATGAATTTTCATTCGATCCAGCTAGATTCAGGCATCACACAATTCATTATTCATTAATCTTTTCCATACTCTTCACTAGAACAATTTCACATCATTATAATCCTCAGACCAAAAAAACTCGTTCAAATAAAACCCGTAATAATCAAACACAGAATCTGTTTCCTCAAAAGCATCCTTGGCACTTGACTCCTGGAATCCTGAAATTGAACCTGCTGCAGTTAAAGGATCCCATGGCTGTGTCTGTATTCCAGAACAGTCTTGATCCGCAATTGATTCAAAATCCAAGTCAACTTCAGCAGCATGATGATGAACAGAAACCCCAGAATTTGAACAGCTGCTTGATGAGGAGTCGAAAATGTACACATCAGAAGACTCCATCTCAGAATTTCCTTGGCTCATCAGGCTGCTGCTATTCGGGTAGGAAATTTCCGGCGAGTTCGAAAAATTCACCCAATGTTCAGTAATTGATGATTCTGAACTTTTCTCTTGCACAATTTTTGTCTGATTCTTGTTGCCTGATTTTTTGTTACTTGTTCTTCTACGTTCTTTGTTGAAATGAGTGTGCCAGTAGTTCTTGATCTCGTTGTCTGTTCTTCCAGGCAAACTTTTTGCAATCCTGGACCATCTGTATGTTCGAATCCAAACATCAAATTGGTCACTATTGTCTCCATAGGATGGGATAGGACATTGGTCTACTTATTACAAATAATTATCTCAATATAATGAAACCTTAACTTGTTTCCGTATTCGTCATGAAGTCTCTTGATAAGATCCCTTTCTTGTTTCGTGTAATTCCCCCTTTTAACATTTGGCTGCAAGTAATTCACCCAGCGCAATCTGCAGCTCTTCCCACATCGATTCAACCCTGAATTATAGACATCAACACACAAGATAATTAGATATATAAATCTAAATCAAATTTTTATAAAGGATTGAATAATTTGATCGATTTCTTACCAGCATATTTAGGAACTAGACGCCAATTAAAGTGAACATGTGTTTGGACATAAGCTCTCAGTTTTTGGTCCTCTTCTTCATTCCACTCTCCTTTCGTAAGTCCATCTTTGTCAACAAAAGCAGCCCTCACCATATTCTTGTACCACTTGGGTATAGTATTAGTTACTTTCTTTGTTACTGAAATGAATTCTGGAATTGGGAGATGAGCTCACTGCTTAATAGAAATATATAATAAGGGAACAAATTAAGTGTCAAAATTTTGGAAGAAACAAGGAAGAAGACTTTTCGAATATATTATGTTGTCTAATAATACCATGTGACCGAAATGGACTAATATAAAATACTAGTACTGTATATAGTAAAGAAAGGTAGCGACAAAGAGCTAGACTAATTTATGTTGTTTGAGGGGGCATGGCCGCATGGCTCTATGGATTAGGAAACTTATTCGAACTCACCCATAAATATGCCCCCTTTTCTTTCCCTACAATTAATTATATATATATATATATATATTTATTGCATAGTGGTTAAAGATTAATTATTTCTTTCCATGATATATAATTAGGTCAATATGTTTACACTTAACTCTTGAAAGTTATAAGTAATCTATCTGTCAATATATTTACTATAATTCTCTACATTTTTTTGGGTGGGGTTTGAGTGCTAAATCTGGATATGAAGAATGTGATATAGGGCATGTTTGAAAATTAGCTGTTAACTGATTATGTGAGTAATAATTAGTGAAAATTAACTATTTGACAATTTTGGGAATGGGACTTGACCCCAGTGGTCATCTCCCCTAACTTCCAACCATAGGTTGGGGGTTCGATTCCCACTCTCCCCTTTATCCTCCTTTGTAAATTGTGTGGATAGGGCTCTCACACACTTTTGCCGATTTAACAAATAAAATTCTCTCATTTATCCAATTTAACAAATAAAATTGTTTGATTTCATTATGTCGATTATATTCTCCCAACCTCCTAAAACTATTTTAAGCACTGCATTAGTACATCTATACATTGCATAGAAATCAACCAACATATGTCATTACCAATATTTATATATTACAATTTAGTATCTTAAAAAAATACTTATACTACAAACAATAATCGAAAAGACAAAAAAACAAAAAAAAATGGAAAAGCAAAGATAAAAACCTTTCTACTCAGACTCTATCTAATGCCATACATGACAAAGAAAGTACGTGAAATCGTGTTGTACTCGATAATTGATTATTGATATTGATTCACACCCTAAAGCGTTGAGATATTAGAAATTTCATAAAGATGTAGATATTTCCAAATTAAATTAAAAAATATAAGAAATACTCTTCTAAATGAATCCATTGACAAATTAAAATGACTATACATCAACTTATTGTCGTATTGCAATTTATCTAATTTAGTTAATTTATCTAATACAAATATTTTATATTCATTAATGAAAAGGGATTGATTTTTGCTACTGTTTATTTTTCAACTATCAATCCATAAAGTTTTTGTTACATCTTTTATCTGGTAGTATTCTTTATCTATAATAATTAGGGAAATTAAATTATCTAACGGGAATTTCGCTCAAATTTAGTTCACCTATATCTTGAAAGTGTACTACTTTATATCTATATATATATAATTCCTTCATTTTTATAGTGAAAATGAATTGATTTTTGCTACAGTTCGTTATTCAACTTTGAGTAATGCTTATACAACATCTATATAAGAAAAAACATAGTCAAGTGGGATCTCGTTAGATTCGTCTCATCATGTAGTTTTAAAATATCAAATTTTTAGAATTTGTTTTTGTACACATTTTGAGTTATTGATTAGTTATTCCTCATTAGAAATATGTATTGGATTGCGTACAGAAAGTGAATGTTGAGGAAATAAGTATGTTAATGTTCATAAGGGAATTTTTGTGAGAGAGAATTGATAAGTTACTGTTCATAAGAGTAGGTTACTGTTCATAATGGATATTGTTTTTATATATAGACTAGTATTATCACCGCCCAATGGGCGGAAATATGGACAATGTGAATAAAAATATCTAATTTAACAAATAAATTGTTCAATTTTATTATGTCGATCACATTCCCCAAACTTCTTAAATCATTTTAAGCATTACATGAGTACATGGAAAACCAATTGACCAATAGACATATTTATATATTACAATTTAGTACCTTAAAAAATACTATGGCTCTAATGTACTACAAAAAATAGTTGAAAGGACAAAAAAATGAAGAGCAAATATAAAAGACTTTCTACTCACGGCTCTAGTGTCATACATTGACACAGAAAGTACGTGAAACACATTGCACTCAGTACTTGATTATTGATATTAATTCACCCTAAAGCGTTGAGAAATTAGAAATTTTACAAAGATGTAGATATTTCCAAATTAAAGTAGAAAAATATAAAAAAAAAAAAGGTACTCTTGTTAATGAATCCATTGACAAATTAAAATGACTATTGTTTCATCAACTTATTGTCGTATTCCAATTTATATAATTTAGTTAATTTATCTAATAAAAATATTTGCTATTCATTAATGAATATAATACCAATCTATAAAGTACTTATTAATAATTTATCATATATTCCTTAACTATAATTTCAATTCGTAAAGAATTGGTTAAGAATAATAACACATATTGAAAATATATTTAAAGAATAAATATAATATCAAGACATAAAGTTTTTTATCGCAAAAAAAAAAACACAAAGTTTTTACTATATACAGTATTCTATATCTGTAATAATTAATGAAATTAAATTACCTAATGTAAAATTGCATTATGTTTTTATATAATTCCTTCATTTTTTTATAGTGAAAAATGATTGACTTTTTCTATTGTTTATTATCCAACTTTGACTAATGCTTATACAATATCTATAGAAGAAAAAACATAGTGAAGTGTGATCTTGTTAGATTCGTCTCATCATATAGTTTTAAAATATCAAATTTTTAGAATTTTTAGTTGTACATATTTTCAGTTATTGATGAGTTATTGATTATTAAGATGTGTATTGGATTGCGTGTAGAAAGTGAATATCAATGAAATAGGTAGGTGTTACTGTTCATAAGGGGATTTTTATGAGAGAGAGAATTAGTAGGTTACTGTTCATAAGAGTGTATATGTTACTGTTTATAAGGAATATTGTTTTTATAAATAGTACTTCATAGATGTAACACTGTATTTATATAATATAGAGAGTGATTTAAAAAATTGCACCTATGAAAATGAAGTATTGGTAGATACAATTCAAATTTATTTGGAAATAATAGTTTAATATGTACTCCTATATGGTATATATTACTAGAGCTGTAAACGAACCGAACCAAATCGAGCTTCAAGTGTTTGAGCTCTGTTCGTTAAGCTTAATGAATGAACACGAACCGAGCCAAAAATCTTAACGAGCCAATTTTCATGTTTGAGTTATGTTTGTTTAACCTTACCAATGAACTAATAACGAACGAACACGAGCCTAGTCGAACTCAGTTAATAAACCATTTATTTTATTAATAAATTTTTTTGTTTTAGAATTAAATTAGGTGCGAAAATATAATGTATATTGTAATATAATTTGTGAGAGAAATATGAAATTAATAAAAATAAAAAATGGAAAGAACAACTAGATAAAATATTTATTTTTTATAATATATATTCCATTAAAAAAGAATTTCGAACTGTTCGCGAACATAACGAACGAACACACAAACTAAATTATGTGTTTGAGATCGGTTCGTTTAACTTACCGAACGAGCTGTTAACGAACGAACACGTGTCGAAACAAACTCAGGTCACGAACTGTTTGTCCTATTTACAGCTCTATATTACTAATATTTTGGAGCATTATATTCATCTCAGCATCTAAATCCGCGATCCTTTGTAAGAAAAAGTCAGCTTTTCTCCCCGCGGTTTGGAAGACCTAATTAAACTGCATCATCATTGTTCAAGCATTTTCTATGTGGACTGCTTTTTGGTGAAGGTATAAACTAGTGATGAGGTTAAACATTTTTTTAAAAAAAAATTTATTCAAAGGGACTCAACGACTTATGGTATAAGTTTATTGTCCTCGATCAAACATAAAAATGCTTTAATTATGATAAAGAACATCAACACTCGATCATGGACGGATGGAACTTAATTAAATTTCTTCAACAACATCCTGATGATTAAATATTATCTTTCACAACTTTTTTGTATGACTAATAGAAATTAACACTAATACTTTATATTTGTTCTCGAAGGGCTTTTGTTTCAAAAGGTTGGTGGGAGGCCCAGCGACACAAATTACAAAGGAAAATAAAGAAGAGGGATCGGATAAAGGTCTGAGTAGAAGTCGAAGACTTGATCACTATATCAATCATTTGTGATGGAATTTAATATGTTCTATGTCATTATAAAGGTAAAACCAATGATATTATGAATGAAATAAAAAAAAAATAATGAAACTGATAATTGGTTATCATCTTATCGATCACAACGGATAAAAGAGGAAGGGAAACATAAAATTGAAAGAATAACTAGGGATTAGTTTTAAACTACTAGAGCCCAAAACCTCCCAAACCGAGCACTATTGGTTTGGGAAAATGCTACTTCATTTTTATTTATTTATTTTTATTTGATACTAAAGCGCATGTGGTATATACCTCACATGTACCCATTTGGTCATTTTTTATGTGAAATAAAATGAATTTTAAGGAATATATTGTTTTTGGGATACTTACAATTAACACATTTAGTAAGACCAAATTAAATTATTCTGGCCCAGAGATCGATTTTACATATTTTAAACACTTTTACAGGCGTAAAACACAAATACAGCACAAGATTTAATTCAAACGCGCCACTTTAAATTTTTTGGGCGAGAACGCTACTCTTAATTGTGTAAAGCCTTCCATATATATTATTTAAAAGTATTTAATGTTTTTTACTGTTCTTATTATAAAAAATGAAAAAAGATATTATTATTCAATTCTCTTCACTATTATGGCATGATGATTTGGGCACTTGGCTGAGTCTTGATTTTCAGTGTTATGGGTGGGGATTCAATTCACTACCACCTGTCCGGCCCCCTATCCCCTTCCCTTTGTCCCTATTGAGAATTTACAGTTTGTAGTTTGAGCGGGGCTCATACTAGGTTTTACACAATTTTGTGGCTATGTTTGGAAAATATTGAGAATTTGGAGTTTGGAGTTTAGAATTTACAGTTTATAGTTTGAAATAAATAGTAAAAAGATATTTATAAATTTTGATAATTTTGATTAATGGTATTTAGTGTTAGAGTTTAGAGTTTAGAGATGGTTACTGAAATAATTATACCATATATAGAGTTTTAGCTATTTTTATTATGTATTTTAAAAACTAAACACTAAACGGCCTTTTTTTTACCAAACACAACCGTAATTTGCGTGGCATAGCACCATAGCCCACTACTACCATTTCTTTCCTAGCCTGTACAAGCTGTGACAAAAAAAAAGAAAAAAAAAAAAGGAAAATCTTTTCACTATTACATCCTCCCCGTTCCACCGTGTTTAAGAATCCTCCTGGCATCTGCTCTTAATTATAATTTCATGACATTATTATAAGCTCAGTGTGTTTTCATTGTTCAATGCTGTAACTGTTTCTGGTGACAAGGACAAATAAAATACTCCAGCACATAGCAAATTTCACAGTCAAAATCGGACAAGGTTGACTAAGCGTACATGAAAAGGGAAAATTTCATGGAACAAAAAACCAAAAACAAAAATAGTACTCCCTCCGTCCAGTTAATGTGTATGGTTTGACTTTTTGACACTGTTTATTATTCAACTTTAATTCATTTTCCTTGCAAGTATATATTTGGAAAAAAATAGTCGAGTTGGATCTTGTTAGAATCGTATGATCATATAATTTTTGAATATATATTTTACATAATTTTTCATTGTATATATTTTTAGATATTAACGATTGAAAAAGTGTATTGAATTGAGTGTAGAAGTCAAACAAAATAAGTTAAATGGGACAGAGTCAGTAACATGCATTAATTATAAATGTGAGTCATATAGTTTAAACACTTTAATAGAGTGGAACTAATTTTTACTACCAGAACTTGGACAAATTTGAATAATTCTTCGTGCGTTTTTCTTTAAGAAATAACAATAATGTGCAGGATTCAATCACACGCTGCTGACGTCTTTAAAATAGTTTGTCTTATGTCATCATTATTGATTGAATAAAGTAGAAGCATTGATTGAAACTAATAAATTAATAATTAATTAATTTCAACACGAAATAAGATAGTTCACACCTCACTATTTACAGTGTACATGGAAAAAAAAAATATATATATAATTAGTCCTATAAGTTTCCCCAATTTCGATTTCAGTCCCATATTAATTTCATTAACACAACCAATCCATTATTTTTGCTAATTTTTGTGTAATCCATCCCAAACTCCTTAATGACGCATTTCTGCTGACGTGGCACCGGATTAAGCAAACTCATGGGACTAATGGCGTCGGATTAAGCAACTTATGGGACCAATGGTACCGGATTAAGCAAACTTACGCGGCGCCACGTCAGCAGAAATGCGTCATTAAGGGGTTTGGGATGGATTATGCAAACATTAGCAAAAATAATAGATTGATTGTGTTAATGAAATTAATATGGGACTGAAATCGAAAATGAGGAAACTTATGGACCAATGGTGTTTTTTTTTTTTTTCGTGTACATGGGGGCATCAGTTAACTATTTTATTTCTGTTTATTTTTAAATATTTGGAGTTTGAATGGTGATTCCTATGTGTCATGAAAGATGTATTTTATTTATTTATTTTTTGGGAAGGGGATGGTTTGTAGGAATAGTGAGATGCTGCTTGATCACTTTTCTGAGAAGGATCCGTAAGAAGAAAAAAGTAAATTTTGTAGATAAATCTTTGATACTATCAAGATTCGATAGCTAAGTAGTTTTTAATAGCTAACGAATTTGATAGTTATATCCAAAGATTAAGTTACCAGCAAATTCGGTAGCCGAAACATTTTTTTTTTTCTTGTACTGCATATATTGTCAAAACAAATGTTGGGAACCAAGTGTATGAGGAGGTAGTAGTCGGAATGTCTTGCAACAAGCGAATGTGGAAGTGGATCCTGGAAGAGAATGGAAAAGGGGAAAGTGTGTAAATAGGGGTAAATTTTAGCCGAGAAATGATTGGTGGTAGCTATGTCACATAAATTTAAAAGGATAAAAAAAAAAGCATAGGAGACCGAGCGAAAATCGAATTTTGAAACCATATAATTGGAAGATATTGATTTAACCAGTGGGGCAAACTAAGTCCCCATCCCGATGAATTTAGGATTTGAGGTACATCGGACTTAAATGCTTTTAAATTTTTTAATTTTGGGGCATTAATTTCTTACTATGAATGGTAGATGTATGTAAGTAATTATAAAAGTATCTGTAGGCGCGCTGCTACTGTGCAGGCAGTGGGAGACTGGGAGGAGACATACTTTTTGTGATGTCATGGAGCTTTGTGATGTGTATTATCATTTTTGTGATGTCAGAAAATTTGTGATATATAAAAAATTTGTACTGTATATAATTATATTTGTGATCAAAAAAATTTATGATATTTTAAACCACACAAACATCACAAAAATGAGATTTAAGAATACCACTGCATATGCAGTCACAGTGCAATTCTGGACAGCAACTCTACTGTATCTGTAGCTTGATTTCAAAAGACAACCCATGTTATGTTAATTACATGCTTGACTGCTTCCATTTCTACTTTATACTTCTATGTTGGTCCCAGATATTACGTGAAAATCTTGATAAAACTAACGTCGTCGAGCCGTGGTCTAAACTACCAAATAACAAGTGATATGTGTGTGCACAGAGTGTTCAGCGGAAAGTAAAAACACAAGTATTTGTTGACCCAGTTCGATCCAAACGGATCTACGTCTGGGGGATTCCAATCCAGGCTCTAATACTATCACTCAAGAAAACTAAGACTAAAACAATCAAACAATCAAGGAACTGACTCTATCTCACACGACTTACAGTCTGCAGATTGATCGTTGTCTGGACTCCCCCACAACACCGATCCTCGGACAGTCAGGCCAAACAAGCAACCTCCGATTGTTCTGATTAGGGGTGGGCATTTTTTGTCGGGTATCGGGTACCCGACCCGAACCCGACATGTCGTGTTCGGGTTTTGTCGGGTTTTGATATTAAAAACCCGACATTTCGGGTACCCGAACCCGACACGTCGGGTTCGGGTTTTTTCGGGTTTTGATATTAAAAACCCGACATTTCGGGTACCCGAACCCGACACTAACTGTCGGGTCGGGTGTCGGGTTTATGGTCGGGTACCCGACAAAATAAATAAATAAATAGATTTTAATATTTATTTTCTAATATTTATTTTACTTTACAATATTTATACTTATTTTGTAATTAGTAGGATTTGTATTTTATTCTATGTGGTGAAAAGTAATGTATAAGCTTTAAAAATTTGTGAAGTCTCATATATTGATTTTTTTTAGAATTAATAATGGATAATTAACCTTGAACATGATATGATAATAAATTTCAAGAATTGTAAATAACTTTGATCAATTATATTTTAATTTTAATAAATAATGGCATTGAACACTAAAATTTAATTATATAATACTAATAAATAAGATAACATTAATAATAATAAATAAAACTGAAATTTTATATTTTTTTTTAAAAAAAATTGATAGTTATTATTATTTAATAACAATATAGATGAATATACCTATATATTTGCTTAAATATTAGTAATCTTAGTTTTTTTTGAACAAATTGTGTAATTTAGGTTAGTCATTGTATTTTTATAAAAAGTAAAACTAAATAAATAAAATATATTTTTTTTAAAAAAAATATTTTTGTCGGGTATCGGGTACCCGATCAACCCGACCCGACAAAGTCGGGTACCCGAATATCGGGTACCCGGTCTTATGCGGGTCGGGGTCGGGTAGCCATTTTGGAAACCCGATAGTGTCGGGTACCCGAACCCGACAACCCGACCTGATGCCCACCCCTAGTTCTGATCTTCAAGTCTTGGAAATCAGGTGTAGCAGATATCTTGAATCCTCTCCTTCAGATTCCTTCAAAGTCTCTTCGCCAAGACGACTTTGAAAACATGAAAATGTAGAAACAGATTTCTTCAACAAGATGAATCCGTCGAAGCCAATTCAGCGCAGACCTTGATGATGAATGAAAGATCTTCAAAAAGTGCAGAAATCTCATCAAGAGATTTTCTAATCTCTCCAAGAATCAATCTATGAAAACTAGAGAGTAACCGACTCACAAAATCTCTCAAAATGAAAATTTACAACTCAATAAAACTCAAAACTAATTACAGAGGATCTAAACACATATATATAAACTCAGAAACACGAATCAGATCCTCTAGGGTCGGTTAGACACGCGCACAGGTTCAATAACTGTCGCGCAGAACTGACAGTAACTGCTGCGGTCGTTCTACCATAGTTTCAACAACCATGGAACTACTGCACCTGCACAAGAGCACGTTAATAATAACAACAATCTCCCCCACTCTTGTGGAGATGATAATTCCATCACCAAACGGTGTTGAAACTATCTAAGTCCAAAGAGTATAAGAGATCATATCAGAGCAAAACAATGTGATACACAAATAGGATGTTACAGAAGAGTCAAAACGATTCAGAAACAACATCCATCAAGCATTCAGAGCATGATCACAGTGCAGATATAAAAACATCAGAGCAAATAAAAACAAGTAGTTCAGCAGTTATCAAAATTACCTAACTATTACAGACCAATAATAGTTCAAATCCAAAAGTAATCCAGTTCAGAAATATCCAGTCAAAGACAGTCATCAAATCATCAAAAACAATCATCAAACATCCATCAATACTGTCCAGCAATAAAACATCCAAAAAACAATAACCAAAGTTTTGAAATATCGTTACCCAGTTGTCATGACTACCAGTCAGTACCATCCAACACCAACCATCTCCCCCATGATGGAATATCACTCTTCATCATCAAGAGCAATTTCCTCATCCTCATCCTGCAAATCAGCAGCATCAAAAGACAAAGTAAGCATATGAAGAATTTTAAGATTTTCCCTTTTAATAGCCATGGCTTCCTGGCTCCATGTTGTCAGTCTCTCGTTCTGACGAAGGATCCGCTGCTTCAGTTGGTGTACAAGTGCAGGACCAGTTAGAGGAGGGCCATTTTTAATGTCATTATGCATGTCCATCAGGTTTGGTGGTGGTTTGTACTCCTTCAGAGCAACCAAATGCTTTTCCTTGATCTTTACACCAATGGAAAGGAGGAATTCGGTTATGAGTGCTGGGTAGGGTAGATTGGCCGTCTTCTTGATTCTCCCAGAGGTGTATCCTAGCATTTGCTTGAGAAGATAATAGCCAAAATTGATTAAACCCATTTGCTTATCCACACAAAGAATGAATTTACCCATCACAGAGCTGACTTGAGACTGATTAGACGTCGGAAGGATGTTGGCACTACAAAACTGGTACAGGCAGTAGTATTTCAGTGTAAGTTGTTTAACACTGAACTTGTTGCGGCCAAAACTCTTGACCTTCTGATTAGAAATCTCCAGTGCAGTAGTGAGAGTGTCTTCCGGCATCAGATCCAAACAGTCACTCATGTCGTCGTTGGGTGGTAGCTTCAACAACTTGAGAATCACAGCAGGGGTTAGTTCATGAAATTTACCACGAATATAGATTTTACCGAACCAGGCAGAATGTGGAGTGAGGATCTCAGGATGTAGATTCGCATAAAACTCGCGAACATGGCTAGGTGAGTAGTGCGTGAGACCCTTAGCCCAAAAAATCAAGTGCCGTTCTTGTAGGTGGTCCGAGAAACCAAGAACGTCATAATGATTGTGCTTGAAAATCTCCTCGGGCGTGAACTCCTTCCCTTTAAGAACTTCCTTGGAAAATGTCCTCATATCTCGAGTATAAAACTTGAGACTATAGGCATCCTCGGCTTTCAAAGCAACAGGGGGTGGCATTGGTTCCTTTCGTGGTTTCTTCGTAGTTGTGGCTTGATAATGGCCAGAAATGACCATTATTTTCAATCCATTTCCGTGTCTGAAACGGGCATTTGATCGCATTCCGGTCTTATATTAAATAAGAAAGCAGTCGAATTGGACTGATTTATGCATAATTGTAAAAATATTAAGCTGGTATGAAAAATGCATAAATATGTAATTTTATTACATATTTATGTTAGAAAAATCCAAAAACATGAGAAAAAGAAAAGAAAAGAAAAAGGATACAGAAAGATGGGCAAAAGAATAAACAAGCCCACAAAAATACAAAAAGATGGGAAAAGATAGAAAAGCCCACCAAAAATAATAACTCCGGCCCATCTGGCCCATTCAGCTTTGTCTGGGAACATCTGGTCGAGGAACCCTGGTCGAGGACTATGGTTCCGCGACACAGGAGAGATTCGCGACCGGCATGCAAAATGAAGAAGAAGACCAGTCTGGGAACTCCAGTCGAGGAACCCTGGTCGAGGACCATGGTTCCGCGACACGACCAAGCTTCGCGCCACCAACACCTTGGAGGCCAAGCCACACCCCAGTCGAGGAACCCTTGTCGCAGTCCACGCTTCCGCGACACGGACATGGATAGAGACACGAGACCCAGTCGAGAAGCCTTGCCACATGCAGCCCTGTTCCGCGACAAAGTTGTGATGTGTGTGATGTCTTGAGACATAGTGGGCCTCAGATCAAGCCCATGGGCCTAGGGCTCCACTTCTATAAATATGAGGAGACCCCCATGAGCTCGGTGTGTGGAGAATTCATTCTTGAAGACAGATTGGAGAGCAGAGTTTTTAGGTAGCTTTAGTTTAGTTTTATTTTTTTCTTTTGTATTATTTAATTCTTGCACTAGTTTAGTTTAGATTAGTTAAGTTTAATGTTGGTTTACTGTTCCAGTTGCTAAGTAGCCAGCTTAATATCATGTCTTTCCTTCTAAACTTTTGATTTAGGGTTTGAAATGTCCAAAATCATGGGTATTATCAAACTCACTCAATAATATGGGAAAATATTAACCAAATGTGTCCCAAATCATGAAATGGGTCTCACACCCCATGGATTCTTTGCTTTCATGTTCCTTTTTGGGTTCAGTCGACCCCCATTTCTCCTTATTATGCTTCCTGTTGTCATTTTCATGGATAATGGTATGAATGTGTGTGATCGATCCCTAGATTAGGATGTTGCTTTATTTTAATTAATGTTCTAGATAGGTTCATTTCTGTTCAAGCATGTTCTTGTTATTTTAAATGTTGTTTGGTTGCTTTTGGGTTAGAATAGCTTTTAAATCTGAAATGGGTTGAGATCACACTTGTTACATGCTACTGTTCAACTTTGCTTTTACTGACTTGGGTCCTGAACCACCATTGTCGCCAACCGACTCCTGTCGACAAGCCACGTTTGTCGACAGGAGGGTGTTCCGCGACATGGATGTCTAAGGACATTTGTCTCCATTATCTGAAAACCCCTGGTCGCTAAACACTTTGTCGCGGACCCACGGTCCTCGACTCAACAATGCTTAGCGACCAGGAACCAAACTCTTGTAATTTTCTTCTGCATGGCTCTTGTCGCGGACACCCTTGTCGCGGACCCATGGTTCGCGACTCAACTCTTGTTCCGAGACAGGAAATTAAACCATGCACATTTATTTTGAAAACCCCTGGTCGCTAAACATCCTGTCGCGGAGCCATGCTCCGCGACACAATTCCAGGACAGCGACTGGGAACCAAAATACTTAGAAATTTCCAGAAGCAACTCTGTGTCGCTAAACACCTGTCGCGGACCCACGGTCCGCGACACAACTTTTGCTTAGTGACACAAGGTGAAACTCTGCCCAAATTTCTGTAAACCTGTCGAGGCACCCATGTCGAGGGTTTAGGCCCATGACACCATTTATGGTATCTCGACTGGATCCTCCTCCCTATTTAATCCCAAAATTCTGATCTTCTACTTTCCATTATATTGCAAACACCCACATCTGAATTCCACGGATTAAGATGTAATACTCTAGTGTTGCAATATAAGGCATTATGCTGCCAAAATTTTGATTCTCCATTCCTACATGTTAATTAATTGAACCCTCTAGTCATTGATGGTTGATGATTCTGATTAGCAATAATTAAATCACTAATAGTTATGATTAGAGGACCTTTGTTCAATTGCCTTTAAAATAATTTTCTATAAACAAAATCATGATGTCTTAAACAGATAATCCGGACTGTAATTACTTATGGTAGGAGGGATTATTTAAGCCATCAATTATGGATTAATTCCATCACCTTGCATGAGAAACCAATGTCTCTCATGCAAGTTCTTCTCTTTATTTCATTCTATTTTGTCTTTTATGTATTGTGTGTAACAATTAGTAAAGACTACATCAGACTAATGTTGGCGGGTATTCCCTCATGGATAACTAGCTCGTATTCTGGGTATTAATTACTAAATGTTATTTTGCATGGTTTGGATAGTAATCAGTGGAAGCCTTGGCGGTTCGCCCATCCGGGGTTATAATAGCTGCTCAGCTGACTCCTATCCAGATACAGTTTTATTTTACTTATCTTAATTTCCAAACCCAAATTCCAATCTGTAATAAAACTCTGCTAATGTCTGTCAACATTAGCTGATAAGTACTACAGAGAGGAAGCGTGTAGGTTTTTATCCGAATTCACAGACAGTGGAGGCCCAACTGGCATTGACACTACCATTATAGGATCTAAGCTGTCTAAATTCGCTTCATCCGAGTGATTGGGAAATTGGACAGTAGATATTTACAGTCCACCCGATTATTCTGCCATTACTTTGGTCTCCTGACCACTTCATTTCTGTGTTTCACCTTCTGTCTAGACCCACATCTATATTTTGGGTCAATTGATTTTACACTTCCATATATCCGTATGCATGCTATTATTATGTATTATTGTGGTCTGCAATATTTTGGGATCCTTCCCTTGGACAATAGAAGTCTAGATCTTAAACAGATATTGCGTATTAAATTTCCGATAAAAATTCCTTTATAAAATCCGGATCTGAGTAAGGGATAAATTCTTCAGTTATGACTAGTTCATATTCTATCAAGGGTTGATTTTGGGAAATTAGAAGCAGAGTCAGCGATTAGGTCTCATCTAGACTGAAAGAATCTGTGTTTTAACTGAGAGTCTAGTACCTGTTTAGGGAATGATTTTCAAATCCATTATTTTCCAAAATTGCTGTTTGTTGGGAATCTAAGATTAAATATTGCATCGAGATGGGGTCCACTTGGATTCAAATACAGTGTAGTAAATAATCTTAGAGGAACATTATCCAGGCCTTGGTTATTTTCTAAGATAGGGTTGAGTCTTCTTTCAACTGCTATCCTCTTCTGCCAAAGCCTATTCTTGAGTCCTGAGTGAGTGCATCCGGAACGAACTAATTTATTAGTTCGTTTCATTAGTTTGTATCTCATAACCACCCGGAAGGAAGTGAACGCACGAGTAGTTCACCAAGAGCCGGGAATTCTTGATCCATACCCCTTCATTCTGATGGGGAGCTGTCTTTTACTACGAGGGTCAGACCTTCAAAACCTCCGAGTGATAGGTTTTTAAATGCTTTCTTTATCGCTTTCTTTTAAATGCTTTCATTAGAGGTCACTCGGCTGTATTGAGAGTTGCGTAACTGTTACTAGGATTGATAGTTAAGGGATAGTTCAGGGCTTGATTGGAATCTTTGGGTGTGACATGGGAGAATGGTAGTAGTACTTGGCATGTCAATAAATGATTTGTCAGGTGTTGCTTATCCACCATAGATGAAGTAACATACCCAGGCCAGGGGAGTTACAAATCTGTGGTATCTTAGAATCTGTGGTCTTAAGAACATGTAAACTCATACTGTAAGTACCTGTCTATGAAAGGGAACGCAGAACTGAGAGCATGAGAATTAGCTATCTGATAGAGTTATCCCAAACCAAGATCTGTGTATAAAAATGGAAGTTTAAAACTGCTCTATCCAAATCTTGTCCAATTCTTATTCTTTTCTTCCTGTCCCTTCTGTCTACATTGTGATTCAGCTTCATAGCTAGCATGATGTAAATTTCCACTGCTTTCATAGATAGTATTCATTGCATCCTTAGAGTAACCCTACCTGCTTTCTAGAGTAAATTTATTCGCTCTGTAGAATAGATTTAAAACGCTTTTACAGTTTAGTTTAAATTCATGTCAGTAGATGCTAATCACTTTTCAAACCAATTGGAGCAATACGAATGGAAAATCTAGTAAAATGACGTGGGCCCTGCTTCTATCGCACATCCTCCAGTGAACGATCCGGTTTTACTATAAATTACTGCAATTTTTGACACCGTGCGCTTTCGGGCCACAGTTTCTTAACACGAGTAATAAAAACGTGACAACCTATAAATATATCCCTAATCCTAAATCCGCCTTCATAAAATGATTTTCACTGAATAAAATCAAGACCGGGGTTATATTATTTCGAAAATACTCGTGTGGGAAATTGTCAAAAGTTTCATGGCGCCGTTGCCGGGGAGGATGCAACGCCGTTTTATTAGAGAATTACATTCCTCATTACTCCTAGTTAGCTTATACGTATAAATATAAATACTCACTCCGAAACTGATTCTAACATGGGGAATGTGCAGGTACTGTCATAGCTAAGACCTCTGTTCTATGCAAAAGAGAAAGGAGACTCCAGCCGAGATCCCGTTCACCGCAGAAATCGAGAAAACAGCTCGTCGTATGAGGGCTGAAGCTAGACAAAGAAAGGAACGGGAAAGACAAGCTCTACTCTCTCCAAGCACAAGCAGTGACATCTCAGACATGGCAGATAACCATGGCAATCCCCTAAATATTCCACCTAACCCACCACTCCAAAACATCCAAGAGGACCCAGAAGACGTTGATAATGAGAACTTGGAGGATCTCCCCCCTCAGGTCATTCAGGGAGGTGAGAACCCCCCAAATCTCGACCAGCAACCCTTCGAGGTGCCTCCACCCAACCCAAATCACCAAAACCCCCAAAACAACCCACTTAACCAGAATAATCCAAATAACCAAAATTTTCAGAATCCTCAATTTCCAAACCCCCAGTTTAACCAAAACCAGAATCATCCTAACCCTAACGATTTCAATGATCCCGGAAATTACTATCCAAATCAGAACTTTTACCCACAGCAATACCAAGGAGGGCCAGGGAACAATCAACAGGCAGCCGCAGCTGACTATATGCAGCCCATTCTAGAACCATATTTGAACATTCCAGGACAAGCTCCATTCTTGGCCAGGAATTTCGAATTGAAGCCGGCACTCATCAATCTTGTTCAAAGCAACCAGTTCGCAGGAGCAAATCATGAAGATCCGCATGATCATTTGCAAACATTCTTGGAGCTATGTGACACCATTAAGAATCAAAATGTATCTGCTAACACCATCCGATTGAGGCTGTTTCCTTTTTCTCTGACTAGCGGGGCGAAAACATGGTATAAATCACTGCCCGTGAATCAGAAGTCTGCATGGGAGGACGTGATCAGAAACTTCTTGACAAAGTACTTCCCGGAATCCAAGGTGGATGAATGCCACTCTAAGATTGCGGAATTCAAGATGAAACCAGACGAGTCCCTGTATGATGCAAAGGAACGGTTCTTCAACTTGCTTAGGAAATGCCCCCAGCATGGTTTCCATGAGTGAGAGAAATTGAGAAAGTTCTATAGCGGTTTGACCCCAGCATGGAAGAACATGCTTGATGCTGCTGGTGGTCAACACCTGCTATACATCCCCATGGACCAAGCTTGGGCCAAGATTGAAGCAATGAGTGTAAACAGAACTGTACTTTCTGATGATGCTAATTCCCCTCCCCCTCGTGGTTTATGTGCTGTAGGTACAGTAGGGAAATCTGAACTGGACAAACTGAAAGACCAAGTGGCCGTCTTGGCCTTGAATCAGGAAACTGGGAGCTCTACGCAGGCTCAAAATGCTGAAATTGTTTGCGGTACTTTCCAAGGCCCGCATTCCACTGAATCTTGTCAGCAAGTGGCAAATGAAAGCTGTAACAATGCAGGTGGATTTCAAAACCGGCACCCGAACCTTTCATATTCCAACAACAATGCTTTGAATTCCCACCTGCTGACCCAGCCTCAACAGTTCAACCAACCAAGGCCCCAGCATTTTAACCCTGGTTTTCAGCCTCAGATTCTAGCTAGGCCACCTCATAACCAAAATTTCCAAAACTTTCAGCAGCCACAGAATCAGTTTGCCCCGAATCAGAATCAGTTTGTTCAAAACCAAGGTCAGAACCAGAATTGGAACCAGAACCAGCAGAAACCCCCTTCCAGATTAGAGACTCTCATGACTGACTTCATCACCAGTCAAAAGGAAATCAACACTCAGTTGCAGTCCTCTATCCGGAATGTGGAGACGCAGGTTACACAAATGGCCAAGGAAATGCAGAAAAGAGACCAAGGAACTCTACCCAGCACTGCTGAGAAAAATCCTCAGTGTAAGGCCATCACACTGAAGTCTGGTAAAGTTTTGGAAGGACCCAAGGGCAAGGAGAAACTGGTGCAAGGAAATGAACTGGAAAGCGACGTTGAGGAGAATGAAAAGGAAGCCGAGAAAGAGACAGCCGATCTGCAGACTGACGCTGCACCTGAAACGGCTGAAACAGATAAGGGTACAGGTGGAGGTACAACTTCCTTCCCTTTACCACAAAAACAATTTGATAATAAAAATTTCATGCCAAGGGTGCCATACCCGGCCAGACTTAAAAATCAAGAACAGGACCTTAAATTTGAAAAATTTCTGAAAAGACTGCAAAAAGTAGAAATAACTATTCCTCTCATCGAAATGATAGCTGAGATGCCAGCATACGCTAAATTTCTGAAAGAATTAGTTTCAGGAAAGAGGAGAATTGAGCAGGAAGAACTGGTAGTTCTTAACAATACATGCAGTGCTATCATCCAGCGCAAGCTTCCGGAAAAGCAAGAAGATCCAGGCTGTTGCACGTTACCGATTCAAATTGGGAAAGTCAAAGCAGGAAAGGGCCTCTGTGATCTTGGTTCTAGCATCAATGTTATGCCTTTGGCGATGGTCCAGCGCCTTAAGTTGGGATACATCGAGCCAATCAAGATGAGACTCCAATTGGCAGACAGATCCATCACAAAGCCTGTCGGCATCCTCAAGGACATCATAGTGAAGACTGGGAGTATCTTATTCCCAGTTGATTTTGTGATACTAGACATAGAGGAAGATCTGGACATGCCATTGATCTTGGGGAGACCATTCCTTGCAACAGGCGGGGCGCTGATAGATGCAAAAGCTGGACGAGTGACACTGCGAGTCGATGAGGAAGAAGTTACATTTGACATGGCACAGTTACAGAAATACCCAGATGACGGGTTCTGTTCATCAAAATCTGTAATAGTTAGGAGTGAGGAGAGAGAGCTTGACTCTGAATTTGATCATGAAATGATGCTGGATGAAATTTCAATGCAGGTACTGAAGCCTGCTGGCGTGGACCACAAGGGATGCAAAGCCGTTCACTTTGCCGATCCCGAAACAGGGGATTTGGAGGAGTTTGACGGCACAGACTTCCATGACGACGCCGATCAAGAGGAGGCGGATCCTGTACTGATGCAGGGTCCGGAAGGTAAAATTGATCTTCTCCCATCTAATTCTCGCAAATTACTCCCTTCCGTTGAATGCCCACCAGAGCTTGAACTTAAAACATTACCCGATCATCTCAAGTACGCATTTCTCGCAGAACATAAAAAATTACCTGTGATTGTTTCGGCTAAGCTCTCCCAAGAGCAAGAAAATGCTTTGGTGGTCGTTCTTAAAAATTATGTGCGTGCAATCGGTTGGACCATTTCTGATATCAAAGGAATAAGCCCTTCTGTTTGTATGCACAGGATTTTAATGGAGGAGAATTTCAAGGCCTCTCGCCAGCCCCAACGAAGATTGAACCCACCCATGCAAGAAGTGGTAAGAAAGGAAGTGATCAAGCTGTTAGACGCCGGTATTATATACCCGATTTCTGATAGCAAATGGGTCAGTCCTGTGCAGGTTGTTCCGAAGCGGGGTGGGATGTGTATTACCAAGAATGAACAAGGGGAGGAAATTGCCACGCGCCCAGTCACCGGATGGAGAGTCTGCATAGACTACCGGAAGTTGAACGAGGCAACTCGCAAGGACCATTTTCCTTTACCTTTTATCGATCAAATGTTGGAACGATTGGCGGGAAGGGCATTTTATTGTTTTTTAGATGGTTATTCTGGATACAATCAAATAGTGATCGCCAGTGAAGATCACGAAAAAACTACTTTTACTTGCCCTTATGGCACTTTTGCCTATAGGCGCATGCCTTTTGGTCTTTGCAATGCACCTGCTACTTTTCAAAGATGCATGATGTCTATATTCTCTGAATTTATCGAAAAATGCATTGAGGTCTTCATGGATGACTTCTCTGTATATGGAGATACGTTTGATGAATGTTTGACTAATCTTGCTAAGATTTTAAAGAGGTGTGAGGACACTAACTTGGTTTTAAATTGGGAAAAGTGCCATTTCATGGTCACTGAGGGCATAGTGTTAGGTCATCGCATTTCTCGTGCAGGCATTGAAGTTGATCCAGCCAAAGTTTCCATCATTTCCAATCTCCCTCTCCCCAACTCGATCAAATCAGTTAGGAGCTTCTTAGGGCATGCCGGTTTTTACCGGAGATTCATTAAGGATTTCTCTAAAATTGCCAAGCCGCTCACTAACTTGCTTTGTAAGGAAAAACCCTTCGTAATAAATGAAGCGTGTGTCCAAGCCTTTGACACGCTCAAGAAGATGTTGGTTTCTGCACCGATAGTGCAACCACCCGATTGGTCAATACCTTTCGAGGTAATGTGCGATGCTAGTGGTCTCGCCGTGGGCGCAGTTCTTGGACAACATAAGGATGGGAGACATTGCGTAATTCATTACGCATGTCATGCCCTGAATGAAGCCCAAGTTAACTACACCACAACAGAGAAAGAGATGTATGCTGTAGTCTTCGCGTTTGACAAGTTCAGACAGTATCTGATAGGTACGAAGACTATAGTATACACCGACCATACAACATTGAGATACTTGTTTAGCAAACAAGATGCAAAACCTCGATTAATCAGGTGGGTACTTCTGTTGCAAGAATTCGACATCGTAATAAAAGATAGGTGAGGTCGAGATAATGGTGCTGCTGACCACTTATCTCGATTAGATAATGATAAAAAGGAAAAAGCCGTCAATGAAGAGTTTCCGGACGAACAGTTGTTCGCGTTGCATCTGCATAATCAAGCTTGTCCATGGTTTTCCGACATCGCTAACTTCTTGGCATGCGGAATAACCCCACAGTTTTCGAACTATCATCAGAAGAATAAGTTCAAACGAGATGTATTAAGTTACTTCTGGGAAGAACCTTATCTCTTCAAACACTGCGCTGTTTCAATAATCAGGCGATGTGTGACCGAGCATGAAGCCTATCAAATTGTCAGAAAATGCCATGAATCAGAATATGGAGGTCACCATGGCCCCGCTCAAACTGCCCACAAGGTTCTCGAATGTGGATTTTATTGGCCTCACATCTATGAGGATTGCAGGACATTTGTGAAAGGTTGTGACAAATGCCAAAGATTAGGAAACCTCTCCAAGAGGGATGAGATGCCTCAAAAGGGAATTCTCACACTTGAGATTTTCGATGTATGGGGCATTGACTTCATGGGACCGTTTCCGCCATCTGGTGGAAACTACTATATCTTGGTAGCTGTCGATTACGTGTCCAAATGGGTCGAGGCTGTCGCATTACCGACCAATGATGGTAGCCAAGTCATCAAGTTCCTCAAGAACAACATTTTCAGTCGATTTGGCATACCTAGGGCGGTGATATCTGATGGAGGAACACACTTTATTAATAAAGCTTTTGAAACTTTAATGAGTAAAAATGGAATCCTCCATAAGATAGGCACGCCTTACCATCCCCAGACTAGTGGTCAAGTCGAAGTATCCAATCGCGAGATCAAACACATACTCGAAGCCACTGTCGGGATAACCCGTAAGGATTGGGCACGTAAGCTCAATGATGCTCTATGGGCATATCGCACAGCATTTAAGACTCCCATTGGGATGTCCCCTTACAGACTTGTCTTCGGAAAAGCCTGTCATTTGCCTGTAGAGTTAGAGCATAAAGCTTACTGGGCCGTTAAAACGCTTAACTTTGATCCGAAAGTTGCTCAGAGCAAACATAAGTTGGACCTCAATGAAATTGAGGAAATACGAGCGCTAGCTTATGAAAGCTCTCGAATTTATAAGGAGCGGACCCAGAAGTTGCACGATCGCAGGATTAAGCCTAAGCATTTCTATGTTGGTCAAAATGTGTTATTATTCAATTCTAGGTTGAAGCTGTTCCCTGGGAAGCTTAAATCCAGATGGGAAGGACCACATGAAGTGCTATAAGTGTTTCAAAATGGGGCCGTCAGGATCCGAACTGACAAGGGCAACATAGTGGTGAATGGACATCGGTTAAATGAATACCTCGGACAGTTCGATCCGGAGAGAGAAAGCCAAGCAGTGGCAGACCCGGATTACACCCAATAAGAAACAGCATTAAAAACAAAAATCTTTCATTTTATATATACATATATAGTATATTATTTCGTAACAAGAAAGTACCCAAAAAATCAATTAAACATTTAGAGTACTAAGACTCTAAATGTGAGGATGTTGATATTTGGAAAAAATCTAACGCATTTTAATTATCTGTCTTGCAGAAAGAACGGAACCATCAAAAAGAGGAACAGTGAAGCAACCCGGAAAACCAGGTTCTTGGTTGGATTAATTCCATGAATCTAAGAAAATATTTCCGGAAATTAAAGCAATTTAAATCCGGAATAATTTTTGCAAACAAATGGAATTAACCCAACCTGATTTATGCAAGTAGATTTTACTTTAATTTCAGCCCAGTGCGTCTTTGAATAATTGGACTGAATTTATTCAGGCCCAAATCAAATAAAAATGAACTCAAGCCCAACACCACACTCGGGCCCAGTTCACAAAAATTTGAAAATTCAAAATTTGTGTCACGGGACCAACCTCTGTGTCGCGAAACAGTGTTCCGCGACCAGACCTGGATTCCGCGACACAGTCGCACATGTTCCCCCTTACGATGTCGCGGAACATCTGTCGCGGTCCATGGGTCCGCGACCGACCCTCCATTCCGCGACACCATTCCCCGTTGACTTTTTCCATTCTAGAACTTGGTCGCGAAACTCCTGTCGCAGTCCACGAGTCCGCGACCAGACTCAGATTCCGCGACTCGTGAAATGTCGCCATGCCCTGGTCGAAGAATCCTGTTCCGCGACATGGTCTGGTTTCCGCGACCAGTGTTTTTAGTATTTATAACCCCCCCCCCCCCCTTCACCTCATTTTCCCTGCACTCACGTCAGCTTCCTCCTAACTCCATCTTTTCATCTTCTTCTGCTCCCTATTCTCTTTACCGAACGAACACCACCGTGTTCTTCGCATCCAATACTCTCCAAAACCAAGGGGAAACTATGGCCAGATTTTTCAGACTTGCTCCAAACTTGGGACCGATGCCTCCCTCTCCCCCAAGAGTGGAGTAAGATGCCCCATTTCCCCTCACCCATTCTTTCTTTCCCCCCCTGTCCATAACCCCTTCGGTTTTTCCTTGCTCTTTTGTCTCTATTTTGATTTTTGAGAAGCATAATGCGATTTGTGTGCGCACCCTTGCTTCAGTTTTTGAGATTTTGAGTGCTCTCGGTTTTGAGCAGTATTTTGAGATCTTTTTGGATTCTTGCATAAACCCATTTTCAAAACTGTCAAGAGAAAATTTTGGGAAAGTTTAAAACTTGAGAAAGTAAACTGATGAATGTTGGGGTATTGTTGCGAGCACCATGATATTATTGGTTTTTAATCTTGAGTTTAGGGTTTAGTGTTTGATTTTTCTTTCCTGTGTAGTTGGTGTTTTTGAAATAAATGTTTCTGGAGTGTTATCTTGGAACATTAAAATGGAAAGATCTTTTTGGCATATTTGCTCCCACATGTTGCAATCTTGTGGGAATAAATGTTTGTTTGTTTATGGAAACATAGTACAAACACCCAATGAGAAATTTCCACTCTTTAATAAATGTGACCTTTTGGAAAAAGACAAAAAGAGTTAATAGAGTTAATATTTGACTCATGTTCTTTTTGTTCCCAATGGAACTGTAGTGTGAGTAAATAGCAGTATTTTTGTCACCCAACTGCTATTCTTTTCGAAAATCCAAAATGGGACCACTCACATCCCACTTTCATTAAATAAAACAAGTCAATCCTTTAAAAGATTAAAAATAGTGTTTGCAAATTTTTGGATGTTTTAACTGTCTAAAAAAACAGTCCAGGCAGTCCAGAAATAGCAGATCCATTACGCCACGCCTCCATTGCACACTCCAATTTCGAGCATCCATTCCATTCGTTCCATCTCATTCCATTTTCAACAAGTGTCTCGGACTTGTTTAATAAAACTGGAAAATCAAACTTTTGGGCCCAATGACCCATTAAAAAAACACATAGGGGCCCAATGACCCCTATCTTTTCATAAAAATCTGTTTTACCCATGCTTTAAATTAAAAATTCAAGTTGGAAATTTAATAACCTCACATCTAGAGCAAAGCTCTAAATGTGAGGATGTTGGTTTCTGAACTTGAAAAATTTCAGATAATATCATAAAAGTTGGATTCATCCCTTCTTATCTTTTCAGGATCCCGGACCCAGTGCCCGGAGGGACCCAGCTGCTGGACTTGCCACTGGAATTACTAGGGGAAATCCTCTCCCGAATCGGAGAGGATGACATCAAGAAAGTGTTCACAGTTAGGGAAACTTGTACAAAACTGAGAGACGCAGGTGATCTCACTATCGTCTACAAGCGGTGCGAGCTGGAGACCTCAAATGTGAAAATCTGGCAACAACACGTTCAAGAAGAAAAGGAAGAATTTCTGCAGAGGTGTATGGAAGCAGAAAACTTCAATCTCCAGATCATCCCAGCAATACAAGCATTCGTAGACGGGGATGAAGAAAGATCATGCGAGCTGCTAAGGTCAGGGATAGAAGATAATCATAAGGCGTCAATCTGTGCACGGGGACTGATGTTGCTAAGCAGGCTAGATGAAAGCCAAGTTCTTCTAGGGATTCAAATGATGAAAGAAATGGCGCCCACCCGATCGGTCCCGATTTATACAGTGACCAATCTCTTCTCCTGGCTGATAGAACGCCAGGAAACCTCTGGTTTGTTTAGAGGACAAGCGGAACGAGAATACTGCCCAAGGGGGCAAGCACACCTGGAAGAACCGGAAGGCTGGTGCATTCGCTGTGACCTGTCAAGCATCGTCTACTGGAGCAGAAATTTCTTTCCCTAGAAAAGAAGGAAGGAGAGAGGAATCCTACTATGCTCTAGTTCTTTTTTATGCCCTAGTATCGGCAGTATGTAAGGGATCTCCTCTTTGCATGCAGGTTCGTATCAACTGCATAGGAATCCCTTAAAATTAATGTAATTTACCGCTTTCCACAAAATTGAACTCATATTTGAGATCTGCAACAATCTTTATTTGCTTTCTTTGAAAAGATGTCTGACGGTCCAAGATGAATAAGTGACTGTCAGGCCAAAAATATGCTGTTGACATACCTTGTATGCCAGTAGTGTCTCTTTACTGCTTTAAAATAAATAATCAGCAAAAATATGCATAAAACTGCTCTAAATTCACATGTTGAGTTTCGGCTTGTGATTAAATTTTCAAACTTTTAAATTGGGATAATATAATTGAGAGCATGCATGACATGAATTCCTAAGGTTTTGAGCTATAAAAATTTAATGATGCGATCAGCTTATTGGGTAATAAATCTGCATGTTAGAAATTTTGATTGAATAAATTGTTAGAATTAAGCTCTGATTAAATTTTAGAATACTGCATGACATGAATCAAACCAACCTTGTGAGAATTGAGCCGTGAGTCACTTTTACTCATTTATTTTCTTTGATGTGTGAATCATCTTGATTAAAGGAAACTAGAACTTGCAATTGGGACCGATTCAAGACCATGCCATATTCCAAAAATCGAGCATATGATCGAGGCACCTAGAAAACCCAAATTTTTGGCCTTCGTTTGAAATCCAAACCCAAAAATATTTTCCCTTTAGGAGTAACCACTTTGAGTCTTTAAGCCTAATTTTTCTTTGAAGCCCTCTATATTATTCCTAACCTTATAAAAAGACCAATACATTCAAACCCAAGTGTACAAGAATAAATTTTATCAAGGCATTGAATTTTTGATCATCAACAAAATTTCAATCGGTATTCAAAAATCCGATCAAAAAAAAAAAGAGAATAATGTTGAATTCAGTTCAACACAAACAAATTGCAGGTGACAAAGCAAATTAGACTTAGTCTAATGTCATGCAATAGAAAAAGAAAAGCAAAAGAAAGAAATATTGATGATCATAAATTTTTAAATAAATATGCCAAGTTATGATAGAATTAATTCTTGCCACTTCTTAGCCCAATAATTTCCCTTTCTTACCAAATGTTACAACCGTATGCCCCGTTATAACCCTTGAATAAGACCTCATGATCTCGGTTTGAAGAAATGAGCCGGTGGCGAGTTGGTCTGATTGCAAGCTTATGGGATAATTTAATTAAAATTGATTATGAGTGTTCACTGATTAAACCCCAAATTGAGAGTGAGTGAACTTTCCGATTCTCTTAATATGTGAGGCTCTATTTCATGAAAAATGTTCATGTCATCCCTTAATTCTGATTTTTAATCTTTGCATCTTTCAAACATGATATTCATGAAGGGTTGATAATAATGTTTGATTTGTAGGCCCGATGTAGTGAGCAAGTATCATTTCATTAAACACTGCAATCGAGGGAATTTAATACTTGTAGTTTTTTATTGTCTTATCCCAATCCAAAAAGAATGTGATTTATGAAGCCACGAAAATGAATTGAATATGTAGAGTCCGTGTTCTTAGGAACATTGACTCTGACTGCTAGGGGACGATCAGTATTAAATGTGAGGATGTTGATAATGGCCAGAAATGACCATTATTTTCAATCCATTTCCGTGTCTGAAACGGGCATTTGATCGCATTCCGGTCTTATATTAAATAAGAAAGCAGTCGAATTGGACTGATTTATGCATAATTGTAAAAATATTAAGCTGGTATGAAAAATGCATAAATATGTAATTTTATTACATAAATATGTAATTTTATTACATATTTATGTAATAAATATGTAATAAAATTACATATTTATGTTAGAAAAATCCAAAAACATGAGAAAAAGAAAAGAAAAGAAAAAGGATACAGAAAGATGGGCAAAAGAATAAACAAGCCCACAAAAATACAAAAAGATTGGAAAAGATAGAAAAGCCCACCAAAAATAATAACTCCGGCCCATCTGGCCCATTCAGCTTTGTCTGGGAACATCTGGTCGAGGAACCCTGGTCGAGGACTATGGTTCCGCGACACAGGAGAGATTCGCGACCAGCATGCAAAATGAAGAAGAAGACCAGTCTGGGAACTCCAGTCGAGGAACCCTGGTCGAGGACCATGGTTCCGCGACACGACCAAGCTTCGCGCCACCAACACCTTGGAGGCCAAGCCACACCCCAGTCGAGGAACCCTTGTCGCGGTCCACGCTTCCGCGACACGGACACGGATAGAGACACGAGACCCAGTCGAGAAGCCTTGCCACATGCAGCCCTGTTCCGCGACAAAGTTGTGATGTGTGTGATGTCTTGAGACATAGTGGGCCTCAGATCAAGCCCATGGGCCTAGGGCTCCACTTCTATAAATATGAGGAGACCCCCATGAGCTCGGTGTGTGGAGAATTCATTCTTGAAGACAGATTGGAGAGCAGAGTTTTTAGGTAGCTTTAGTTTAGTTTTATTTTTTTCTTTTGTATTATTTAATTCTTGCACTAGTTTAGTTTAGATTAGTTAAGTTTAATGTTGGTTTACTGTTCCAGTTGCTAGGTAGCCAGCTTAATATCATGTCTTTCCTTCTAAACTTTTGATTTAGGGTTTGAAATGTCCAAAATCATGGGTATTATCAAACTCGCTCAATAATATGGGAAAATATTCACCAAATGTGTCCCAAATCATGAAATGGGTCTCACACCCCATGGATTCTTTGCTTTCATGTTCCTTTTTGGGTTCAGTCGACCCCCATTTCTCCTTATTATGCTTCCTGTTGTCATTTTCATAGATAATGGTATGAATGTGTGTGATCGATCCCTAGATTAGGATGTTGCTTTATTTTAATTAATGTTCTAGATAGGTTCATTTCTGTTCAAGCATGTTCTTGTTATTTTAAATGTTGTTTGGTTGCTTTTGGGTTAGAATAGCTTTTAAATCTGAAATGGGTTGAGATCACACTTGTTGCATGCTACTGTTCAACTTTGCTTTTACTGACTTGGGTCCTGAACCACCCTTGTCGCCAACCGACTCCTGTCGACAAGCCACGTTTGTCGACAGGAGGGTGTTCCGCGACATGGATGTCTAAGGACACTTGTCTCCATTATCTGAAAACCCCTGGTCGCTAAACACTTTGTCGCGGACCCACGGTCCTCGACTCAACAATGCTTAGCGACCAGGAACCAAACTCTTGTAATTTTCTTCTGCATGGCTCTTGTCGCGGACACCCTTGTCGCGGACCCATGGTTCGCGACTCAACTCTTGTTCCGAGATAGGAAATTAAACCATGCACATTTATTTTGAAAACCCCTGGTCGCTAAACATCCTGTCGCGGAGCCATGCTCCGCGACACAATTCCAGGACAGCGACTAGGAACCAAAATACTTAGAAATTTCCAGAAGCAACTCTGTGTCGCTAAACACCTGTCGCGGACCCACGGTCCGCGACACAACTTTTGCTTAGTGACACAAGGTGAAACTCTGCCCAAATTTCTGTAAACCTGTCAAGGCACCCATGTCGAGGGTTTAGGCCCATGACACCATTTATGGTATCTCGACTGGATCCTCCTCCCTATTTAATCCCAAAATTCTGATCTTCTACTTTCCATTATATTGCAAACACCCACATCTGAATTCCACGGATTAAGATGTAATACTCTAGTGTTGCAATATAAGGCATTATGCTGCCAAAATTTTGATTCTCCATTCCTACATGTTAATTAATTGAACCCTCTAGTCATTGATGGTTGATGATTCTGATTAGCAATAATTAAATCACTAATAGTTATGATTAGAGGACCTTTGTTCAATTGCCTTTAAAATAATTTTCTATAAACAAAATCATGATGTCTTAAACAGATAATCCGGACTGTAATTACTTATGGTAGGAGGGATTATTTAAGCCATCAATTATGGATTAATTCCATCACCTTGCATGAGAAACCAATGTCTCTCATGCAAGTTCTTCTCTTTATTTCATTCTATTTTGTCTTTTATGTATTGTGTGTAACAATTAGTAAAGACTACATCAGACTAATGTTGGCGGGTATTCCCTCATGGATAACTAGCTCGTATTCTGGGTATTAATTACTAAATGTTATTTTGCATGGTTTGGATAGTAATCAGTGGAAGCCTTGGCGGTTCGCCCATCCGGGGTTATAATAGCTGCTCAGCTGACTCCTATCCAGATACAGTTTTATTTTACTTATCTTAATTTCCAAACCCAAATTCCAATCTGTAATAAAACTCTGCTAATGTCTGTCAACATTAGCTGATAAGTACTACAGAGAGGAAGCGTGTAGGTTTTTATCCGAATTCACAGACAGTGGAGGCCCAACTGGCATTGACACTACCATTATAGGATCTAAGCTGTCTAAATTCGCTTCATCCGAGTGATTGGGAAATTGGACAGTAGATGTTTACAGTCCACCCGATTATTCTGCCATTACTTTGGTCTCCTGACCACTTCATTTCTGTGTTTCACCTTCTGTCTAGACCCACATCTATATTTTGGGTCAATTGATTTTACACTTCCATATATCCGTATGCATGCTATTATTATGTATTATTGTGGTCTGCAATATTTTGGGATCCTTCCATTGGACAATAGAAGTCTAGATCTTAAACAGATATTGCGTATTAAATTTCCGATAAAAATTCCTTTATAAAATCCGGATCTGAGTAAGGGATAAATTCTTCAGTTATGACTAGTTCATATTCTATCAAGGGTTGATTTTGGGAAATTAGAAGCAGAGTCAGCGATTAGGTCTCATCTAGACTGAAAGAATCTGTGTTTTAACTGAGAGTCTAGTACCTGTTTAGGGAATGATTTTCAAATCCATTATTTTCCAAAATTGCTGTTTGTTGGGAATCTAAGATTAAATATTGCATCGAGATGGGGTCCACTTGGATTCAAATACAGTGTAGTAAATAATCTTAGAGGAACATTATCCAGGCCTTGGTTATTTTCTAAGATAGGGTTGAGTCTTCTTTCAACTGCTATCCTCTTCTGCCAAAGCCTATTCTTGAGTCCTGAGTGAGTGCATCCGGAACGAACTAATTTATTAGTTCGTTTCATTAGTTTGTATCTCATAACCACCCGGAAGGAAGTGAACGCACGAGTAGTTCACCAAGAGCCGGGAATTCTTGATCCATACCCCTTCATTCTGATGGGGAGCTGTCTTTTACTACCAGGGTCAGACTTTCAAAACCTCCGAGTGATAGGTTTTTAAATGCTTTCTTTATCGCTTTCTTTTAAATGCTTTCATTAGAGGTCACTCGGCTGTATTGAGAGTTGCGTAACTGTTACTAGGATTGATAGTTAAGGGATAGTTCAGGGCTTGATTGGAATCTTTGGGTGTGACATGGGAGAATGGTAGTAGTACTTGGCATGTCAATAAATGATTTGTCAGGTGTTGCTTATCCACCATAGATGAAGTAACATACCCAGGCCAGGGCAGTTACAAATCTGTGGTATCTTAGAATCTGTGGTCTTAAGAACATGTAAACTAATACTGTAAGTACCTGTCTATAAAAGGGAACGCAGAACTGAGAGCATGAGAATTAGCTATCTGATAGAGTTATCCCAAACCAAGATCTGTGTATAAAAATGGAAGTTTAAAACTGCTCTATCCAAATCTTGTCCAATTCTTATTCTTTTCTTCATGTCCCTTCTGTCTACATTGTGATTCAGCTTCATAGCTAGCATGATGTAAATTTCCACTGCTTTCATAGATAGTATTCATTGCATCCTTAGAGTAACCTTACCTGCTTTCTAGAGTAAATTTATTCGCTCTGTAGAATAGATTTAAAACGCTTTTACAGTTTAGTTTAAATTCATGTCAGTAGATGCTAATCACTTTTCAAACCAATTGGAGCAATACGAATGGAAAATCTAGTAAAACGACGTGGGCCCTGCTTCTATCGCACATCCTCCAGTGAACGATCCGGTCTTACTATAAATTACTGCAATTTTTGACACCGTGCGCTTTCGGGCCACAGTTTCTTAACACGAGTAATAAAAATGTGACAACCTATAAATATATCCCTAATCCTAAATCCGCCTTCATAAAATGATTTTCACTGAATAAAATCAAGACCGGGGTTATATTATTTCGAAAATACTCGTGTGGGAAATTGTCAAAAGTTTCATGGCTACTGGTGCTGGAGTGGGCGTAGGAGTGGGCTCCTTTCGCTTTCTGGTTGATTTCCTCCGTGGTTCTGGCGTGGTCGCAACAGCAGTAGGACCTCCAGTTTGCTGTGAAGCAGTGACATCAGCAAGTTCCTCTTGAGTCATGTCGTGCAAACTTTGATTTTGCAGAGGGGAAAGTGGTGGAGTTTGATGCTCAGCAATAATTTCTCGAACAACTTGATAAACAAATGAGGGATCAATGGTAATGTCAGAGTTAGGGTTAGGCTGATTTTGGGTTTCTGGTTCATTTGCAGTGGGTAGCTGCTCGGAAGTTGCAGCAGCAGTAGGAGCAGGAAGATAAAGAACAGGGGGTAGGACTGAAATAGGTTGGGCGTCTAAGGGTGATCCAGACGGCGAGCTCGTCGTGGAGGAGGTGGTGGAGTGAGGAGCGTCGGGGTCGGAAACGTTCGCCATTTTTGAATTTTCTGCAAAGCTTCAAATTCGAAAATGTGAGGGAAAAATTTGAATTGAAGAGGAGAGTAATATGACCTTTAAATGGAGGAGGTAGCCGGAAGTTTAAGGGGTGTTCGGCAGTTTTGGTGAACGTGCGACGTGACTGGTGGCGTGCAACGGTTACAGCTGCAGCTATGACGTCACCTAGACTGCCATGCGTAATGATGGTCTACCGGATAGGCTTGTCTCCATTCAAATTTGAATTGGGCCTGCAAAAATGATACATATACACTAAAAACATTCAGGCCCGATCTACTAAATATTTTAATTGTGGTAGGAAAGACCCAAGGTGCTTCTTAGGCCTTCAAATTTCTCTCCATCTAAAGCTTTCGTTAGGATGTTTGCCCGTTGTTCCAACGACGCTATATGCTCAATCCTGCAAACATTATCCTCTACAAGATCTCTAATAAAATGATAACGAATATCAATATGCTTACTCCTACTATGTAAAACAGGATTTTTAGAGATATTTATTGCACTAGTATTATCACAGAAAACTAAAAAATTATCCTTATGAATACCGTAGTCCTCGAGTAGTTGCTTAATCCAAAGAAGTTGTGAACAACAACATGTGACAGCAATATACTCTGCATCGGCTGTTGATAGAGCTACGATGATTTGCTTTCTGGAATACCAGCTTACTAGATTGTTTCCCAAGTAGAAGCAGCCGCCAGTGGTAGATCTCCTGTCGTCGCAACAACCTGCCCAATCAGAATCTGTAAATCCAATCAAGTCAAGTGATGACCTTTTTGAAAACCAAATTCCAATATTCATTGTCCCTTTAACATATCTCATGATCCGTTTTACTGCTTTCATATGAGACTCCTTAGGATCGGATTGGAACCTTGCACATACACCTACACTAAATGAAATATTTGGTCTTGTTGCAGTGAGGTACAGTAGATTTCCAATCATACTCCTATAAGTCTTTTGATCCACTGATTTCCCATTCTCATCTTTGCTCAGTTTCTCCTGTTGTCCTAGCGGAGTTCTGACTACCTTGCAATCATCCATGTCAAACTTTTTCAACATATTCCTTGCATACTTCTCCTGACATAGAAAAATACCATCATCCTCTTGCTTAACCTGTAATCCCAAAAAGTAGTTTAATTCTCCCATCATAGACATCTCAAACTCTAATTTCATAGCATCAACAAATTCCTTTCTGAGTTTGACTGAAGTCGATCCAAAAATAATGTCATCAACATACACTTGAGCTATCGTTAAGTGGTCGTTCTGACGCTTCACAAACAACGTCTTGTCTGCATATCCTCTCTTAAATCCATTGTCCACCAAATACTTAGACAATCTCTCATACCAGGCTCTGGGTGCCTGTTTCAATCCATATAAAGCGCCTTTGACTCGATAAACATGATTTGGATACTTCAGGTCTTCAAATCCAATCGGTTGTGCAACATAGATCTCTTCCTTGATTTTACCATTAAGGAAGGCGGTTTTAATATCCATTTGGTACAGCTTCAAATTCAAAGAGCATGCAATTGCAAGTAGTATCCTTACGGCTTCCATCCTTGCCACGGGAGCAAATGTTTCGCCATAATCCAAACCTTCAATTTGGGTATTGCCTTGTGCTACTAGCCTTGCTTTATTCCTTATGATATTACCTTTCTCATTCGTCTTATTCCTGTAAACCCATTTGGTTCCAATAATGTTGGCGTTCTGTGGTGGTTCTGTCAACTCCCAAACAACATTCCTCTCAAATTGCAGTAGCTCGTCTTGCATTGCATCAATCCAGTACTCATCTTTCAACGCCTCAGAAGTATTCTTAGGCTCAACCATAGAAACAAAACAATTATAGCTTGCTAGATCCTTGAAATTAATGAACTTCAGAGGATGGTTCTGCTGTCGTCTCGACAACAGTGTCTGTATCAGCATCCTTTTCCGGTTCAGAATCTTTATCAGGGCCTTTATCTGGAACATTAGGACTAGCATGTTCTTGTTCAGTGACAGATTGCTCAACACCATTAGCATTCTCATGATTTTGAGTAAGAGGTAACTCATCATCATCTACCCTGTTTTCTAAAAGATCAAGATCCTCAAAGAGAACATTAGTAGATTCAATAACCTTCTTATCACTAGTAAGATAGACACGGTATGCTTTAGAATATTTAGAATAACCAATGAAATATCCATCCAAAGATTTATAATCAAATTTATGCAATTGATTTCTATCATTTAAAACATAGCATTTGCAACCAAAAACATGAAAGTATTTTACCGTGGGAGTTTTACCATTCCAAAGTTGGTAAGGTGTGCAGTTGGAGTGTGGTCTCAACAACACTCGGTTGATGATGTGACAGGCAGTGTTAATAGCTTCCGCCCAAAATCTTTTGCTCATTGAACTGGTGTGAAGCATTGATCTGGCCATCTCTTGCAATGTTCGGTTCTTCCTTTCAGCAACACCATTTTGCTGTGGTGTTTTGGGGGCTGAGTACTCATGCGTAATTCCATTGTCGTCGCAATAACGATCGAACGACTGGTTCTCGAATTCTTTGCCATGATCGGTTCGGATTCGTGCAATCTTCCTTTGCTTCTCATTCATGAGTCTCTTACTCAGAGCCTCAAAGTACTCAAAGTCTCATCTTTTGACCTAAGAAAGAAAACCCAACAATATCTTGAGAAATCATCAACACATACTAAAATGTACCTTTTACCATTTAAGCTCTCCACTTCGGTTGGACCCATAAGATCTATATGTATCAGGTCAAGATATTCTTTTGTTTTAATGTCATCAGTCTTCTTATGTCTCGATCTGGTTTGCTTTCTTTGGCGCAATCTCTGCAGATAGTTTGGTCATTCTTCTGTAGTTGCGGCAACCCGCGAGCAGCATTCGAATTACTCAGCTTATGCAGTGACTGAAAATTGAGGTGTCCAAGTCGCTTGTGCCATAGAGTAGTCTGATCATCTTTAGTCAGTAGAATCTGTGGAATCTGATCTTTCAAGATATAACAATTATTCTTACTACGTCCTCCCATCATGATAATCTCCTTTTGATCATTATATACTATGCATGTGTGTTTAGTAAACTTAACCACTAAATCTTCATCACAAAGTTGACTAATAGAGATAAGATTAGTAGTAAGACCATTTACATAATAAATTCTAGGAAGTTTAGAAAGAGTATTATCCTTAGATTTACTATAACCCGCAATTTTGCTTCGAGTACCATCACCATACATGACGGCTCCACAATCCTTCTCAGTAAAGTCCTTTAGAACTTCTTTCTTTCCCGTCATATGCCTTGAACATCCCGAATCAAAATACCATTTTTCGTTCCGATGTTGTTCCTGCACCGAAAGAACTACAAAACAAGCAGAATTTTTATTATTATTAGTTTTACCTTTAGGTATCCATGCCTTCTGCATTCTGAATTTCTTTCGAAGCTCTTGATCAGGCCATACGACTGGTCTACCATTCATGAGATCTCTTAGAATCTGCATGCATGTTTCAGCGGTGTGTCCAGGCAAATTGCAGTACAGACAATCTTTCCGTCGTTTGGACGACTCTCCAACGAACTCTTCAGGTGGTGCTTCAGTAGTTGATGTGAGAAAACCTCCACTTGTAAACTTTGTTTTGCTAGGTGTGCTTTGCTTCTTATAACCTAAACCTGTTTGATCTCCAACACGTTTTCCCAAAGATAAAACTTCATCAAGTTGATTTTTACCTTTAGATACCTTTTGAAGTTCATTGTTCTTTGCTTTGAGATCATCAAACTCTTTCTCCATATCATGAATTCTGCCTTTAAGAGTATTGTTCGTCTTTTGCAAGTCTTCATTCTTTTCAACCTCAAAATCATAAGCAATTCCGACGTCTGCTAGTTGTCCTAACAACTTCTTATTTTCCTGAACAGCAACCTCGAAATCCTCTTTGAGCTCATTGTAGTCCGCAAGTAGTTGATCATACTCATCATTGCTTTCACCTGAATCATAAGCATTATTGTTAGGTGAAAAACATATTGACTTGACAATACCTTTTATAGTAGGATTGGTTTCTCTTAGAGTGAATGCAACGACTTCATCAGAATCTGAAATCTGTGCTTCAGTGGTTCTGTCATCGTCCTGATCACCTAGAGTAGCCTGCAGTGGCTTCTTTTCTCTCATTTCCTTCATTTTGGCAGTGGCACATTCAGATCGAACATGTCCTTTGCCTCCACATTCATAGCAGATCACTGAGGAAAACTTGTCTGGCTTGTCATAGTCTTTCTTGTTGTTGTTGGAACGATCAACTTTGCTGCTGTCCTTTCTTTTGAATTCTCTGCGAGGTTGTTTGTCCGCCGTCTGAACAGTGTTGGAACTACGACCTTGTTGTTTGTAGAACTGCCTTGCACGTCTATCTTGCAACATCTTTGCAACTTTTCTGGAAATGTAAGATACATCATCTTCAGAAGAGTTTCCAGAATCTTCTTCTTCCACATTAAGGGCAATGTTCCTTGACGATTCTTCTTCAAGGTGGTTCATTTCATAAGTTTGAAGAATTCCTACTAGACCATCCAAGGTAATAGTGTTCAACTTATCCAATTCTTCCAATGTAGCAACCTTCGGAGCATACTTCTTGGTGAGAGTCCTCAACATCTTCCGAACTAATTTTTGATTATCATAAATCAATCCCAAAGAATAGGCTTGATTTACAATATCTTTGAACCTCATGTAATAGGTTGAGATCGATTCATCCTTGTTCATCTTCAAGTTCTCGAACATTGTTTCAACTCGCTGTAGCTTGGTAGCCCGAACATCCTCAGAACACTCATACATAAACTCTAGAGTCCTCCATGCGTCATGAGCCAATGTGTGGTTTGTGACTAGCTGGAATTGCGTTTCGTCCATGGCGCTAAAAATTGCATTTAGGGCCGTATAATTCCCTTTCTTGGCATCTTTTTCAGCTTGAGTGTATTCAGCCTTGGTTGCTGGTCGACTACCAGGTGGTTCTGTAGAACCTTCAGCTGTAGCTCGTGGTCGAGTGGGTGGTTGCCAGGCTGTCTCGACTGCGTCACAAACTTCATCTCCAAGTGCCATAAGGTGGATCTTCATCCGAGTTCTCCAATATCTGTAATTCGTGCCATCAAACAGTGGTGGTCTTGACAACGAATCGCCTTCTCTGTTCATCTTGTCAAGATTTTTCAGATCGCCTCTACTATATCAGAGTCTGCCGCTCTGATACCAAGTGTTGGTCCCAGATATTACGTGAAAATCTTGATAAAACTAACGTCGTCGAGCCGTGGTCTAAACTACCAAATAACAAGTGATATGTGTGTGCACAGAGTGTTCAGCGGAAAGTAAAAACACAAGTATTTGTTGACCCAGTTCGATCCAAACGGATCTACGTCTGGGGGATTCCAATCCAGGCTCTAATACTATCACTCAAGAAAACTAAGACTAAAACAATCAAACAATCAAGGAACTGACTCTATCTCACACGACTTACAGTCTGCAGATTGATCGTTGTCTGGACTCCCCCACAACACCGATCCTCGGACAGTCAGGCCAAACAAGCAACCTCCGATTGTTCTGATCTTCAAGTCTTGGAAATCAGGTGTAGCAGATATCCTGAATCCTCTCCTTCAGATTCCTTCAAAGTCTCTTCGCCAAGACGACTTTGAAAACATGAAAATGTAGAAACAGATTTCTTCAACAAGATGAATCCGTCGAAGCCAATTCAGCGCAGACCTTGATGATGAATGAAAGATCTTCAAAAAGTGCAGAAATCTCATCAAGGGATTTTCTAATCTCTCCAAGAATCAATCTATGAAAACTAGAGAGTAACCGACTCACAAAACTCTCAAAATGAAAATTTACAACTCAATAAAACTCAAAACTAATTACAGAGGATCTAAACACATATATATAAACTCAGAAACACGAATCAGATCCTCTAGGGTCGGTTAGACACGCGCACAGGTTCAATAACTGTCGCGCAGAACTGACAGTAACTGCTGCGGTCGTTCTACCGTAGTTTCAACAACCATGGAACTACTGCATCTGCACAAGAGCACGTTAATAATAACAACAAATTAAAGTAGATATTTGAGTGAACGACTCAAGTTGAATCCGAGTTGTGACACAGTACTCGAGTTCACTCCACAAAAAAATATTTGAACTTAATGAGATGTTATACAGTAATCACGTTAAACTTCATCCCAATGTTTATCCAACAAAAATTTTAACTAATTAACATAATATTTAAATATATGACGCGTAGGCAACTTCATTACTCGTTCCCGATAAACATTAAAGAAATGGCAATGAAATACGAGCATATAAAATAATAATAATTTTTTCTTATATGAGCCATTAAAAGCTGAGAAAGGAGTGATGGGAGTTCATGAACAAAAGGGGGATAGGGGCCGAGTGGGGATTCGAACCCAACCTATAGGTTGGGAGTCGCGGAACTTACCCCAGTCTTATTAGTATAGTATAACTTCATAATTGGTATATGACTTGTTAACTTAACTAATGGTTGCACATGGTTGGATATTAATTTGAATACATACATGCATCTACATTTCTCAATTAACTTTAATTTATTAATTAGTCGTCTTCATTGTTTTCATGCTCAGGTTAGAAATAGTTCGCTTTCCAATTACATAAATTAAATACGCGCAAAAAACGGTTTCTCCAAGAAATGAGAAAGACTAAAAATAAAAAGAAAAAAAACTTAAAAAACAAACAGAGAGAGAAAGATCAGAGAGAAGAATTGTGTTAATTATTGTGTACAGAGAGTCAGAGACTATAATGTCAGAGACTATAATGTATAAATTTAGGGGTGGAAATAGGCTAGGCCTAGGCTTGTACGGCCTAGGCCTACGTCGATTTTTATATGCCCGAGTCTGGCCTATTACCTTTGATAGGCCTATGTTATAGACCTAAGCCTGGCCTATTTATTTAAAAATGCCAGCTTCTAAGCCTTTTAAAAGCCTGATTAAACCTATTTTAGAAATAAGTTTAAATTTTTTTATATATCAGGATGTAATCATAAGGTTGGAAGACATAATTTGTTCACTTGGGCAAGTTTTCATCCAAAACTATTTATATACGCGGTTGAACTATTTATATACGAGAAAAAAAACTCATAAATATTTTAAAATCTATATAAGATCAAATTAATAGTTACTTTTACATAATACTACATCTGTCTCAATATTTTTGTCACGGACCCACCCGACACGTATGCCAATATACATTTTTAACTGTTAATAACTTAAATTGTGTACAATAAAAAGCTATAAAAATTTGATTGTCTAAAACTACAAGATTAGATGAATCTAACAAGATCTCAATTGACTATGTTTTTTCTTATATAACTATGATAAAAATTTGAATCAAACTTGAATAGTGAATAGTGTCAAAAAGTCAAACGTAACAATTATATCGAGACGGAGGAAGTATATAATACTAATAATACGACATATTCCTATGTAATAAACATAAATAGACTAATAATATGATATATAGGCCGGCCTGGTAGGCCTAAAAGGCTTTTAATTAAGCCTGACCTAGGCCTATTTAGTTAAATAGGCTTTTAAATTAGCCTAAACCTAGTCTGTTTATAAAAAAAAAGTCTGGTTTGGCCTCGCCTTCGGTAGGCTAGGCCATAGGCCCCTGTCGGGTAGCGTGGCCTATTCCCACCCCTATGTATAATTGATAATTGTATACTATCACTATATTATTTTTACTTTATTAATATTTGAATAGTTCAAATGTGTTTTGACAATAATGTTTTTTTTTTTACTAACTGAAGTTGACTTAAGTGGATTGGGGCTCGAATTGCTTAAGCAAAGTCTCCAGGTCGAGCCTTATGTATGCAAAACACTATTTTGGAAGAGGCACCCTTTATTGCCCATTCAGATCCTCAAATGATTAGTCTTAGATCCAACGTGGGCTGGAGATACCCGATAATTCACTAAAAATAAAAATAAAAGAAAAAAAAAGTATTTTCACAATCGTATCCAGTGGATAAAGTAGATTTTTAAAGGAGGGAAGGCCCAAATATGGTCATTTAGCGGCGGAATCAAAATTTTATATTGAAGCTATTAAAATAAATAAATTGGGTTTGTATCAGTTCAATTTGGGGTTGGCTTACGCTCGGCAAATTTTTTGAAAACATTATAATATTTGAAAAATAAATTAACTAAATTAGCTCATCTTAGTAAGCTCGATAAATTTTAAATAATTTAAAGTTAGAATAATTTTACTTGATATAAGTATTTGCTAAATATTTTCTAATGAATGTATTAAATTGTTTAATGAGTTTATAAAATGAGTTGGCATTATCGATTCAAAATTTCTTTTCAATGAGTTAGTTTAAAATTTAAGCTCGACTCGATTGTTTAAATTTAATGAGCCAAGCTCTGCTAGACTTGTTTAGAGTACTTGTTTATTTTGACCAAGCTTAAGTATCTATTATTTGGTACGCATGACTTATTTAACAAGTTTACTTTATTTATATATATATATAATATATATATATATGTATATATGGGGAATGTACTTTTAAAATTATCAAATTATACTTTTTTTTGTGAACAAATTATACTTTAATAATGAAGAGTCATAAAATTATTTAAGAATAATAATTTAAATTACAAAATATATCACTAATAAAGGATTAAAGTGGTATTATAATTTTCTAAATAAAATGTAAAAAAATAAAAATAATATATAATTCTATACAATAATTCTAGTCCATTTAAAATAATTCTAAACAAGGGGTTGGGACTTACCCTAGCGGTCAAGTCCCCCTTCTCCCAACTATAGGTTGGGAGTTCGATCCCCACTCGGCCCCTATCCCTCCCCTTTACCCCCCTTTGTAATTTGTGTGGTTTGGGCTCTCACACATCTTTGCCGACACATGAGTGTCACTGTTTACCAAAAAAATAAATAAATAAATAATTCTAAACAAAACTAGGATGGAATCCGATGAATCCCTATTAATTAGTGTACTTAATTAGTAAAGGAAATAATAATAATAAAAATGTTAAATTGGAGGGATATGAACGTCCTCTTCCTCCCTATGTTAAAAATTGTTTAACATTCTTATTTATAGAGGGGCACAAGCACTCCCATACTATAAGGTGGTTTCGCCACTGATCATCTCACAGCGTAAATTAAATAAACATGTAAACCCATGGCAAACTAACCAAGTGTATTTATATATAATAAGTATTTCTATCGTAAAGTATAAAGAAAATATAGGGAAGAGATTGATGGATAAAAATTCGAACCATAATGAAGGCTATAAAGTAAAGAAAAAATTTGAACTAATTATAAATTAAAACTCATAAGCTGCAATCCTAAATCATTAATTTTTTTTCTTTTTTTGGGTAGTGATTTAATCAATTAGATTAATTTTGAATTAAAAAATGTTTGTATTATTGTCTCTGGCTAAATTATTTTCATTGGGCTAAGTCTCTTTCGAAATATATACCCATGTTCAATTTTCTCGCAAATTTTATTGCAAAACACTTTCATTATTCACATTTTAACTATCCTCTCATTAAATTTTAAAAAAGAATTAAAACCATAATCTTGGTAAAGGGTAACACTCTACGAATTACTCTACATGGTAGTTTATGATGAGATTTTATATTCAGTGCAGACGAATGGACCAATTCCGTACATCATCAAAAATGGACTCAAATTCCAAAATGCCAGGTTTGATAAGCACCTATAGTATATTTTTATTTATATACATATATCTGTATATATATGGCCAAAATTTGAATGGACCACATTACAAGTAGGTACGAGGTAGATAGAGAGAGTCATACAGATTGGATGAATTGCAAATAGGAAGAAGCTAAATGAGCTAGATTTGGTTGTTCTTGTGCTGGCCTCCTAGGGGCCAGTATATGCTGTGTTTAATTTTATCTCTCGATCACATTTTCAAATCAATCGATCATATTATTATTTCTGTTAATTTGTCATTTTATCAATAATGCATTAATTGCTTTATTTGAGAATTTCATTACACATTATTACGTGGAGGATTGACACAAGACAGCAGGGACGAGACTACACTACCTATTGGAATGGCCCGGGCCTCCTATGAGCCTTCCCTTGGTTAATTATTTTATTCTTTTAAATTTTATGAAACGCAAATTATTTATAATCCAATACATAGTTGTTGGCTCATTATATTGAATTAAAGTTCGCTCTATATTAGGTTTTTTGTCGTATGCATCTCTATTAGGTTTTTGCCGTTCTATCACCAATTCATCATCATTACAAACCAAGTTCCAAAGTCTAGGCATTTTCTAAACTATGAGTTTGAAGTTTAAATAATGCAATAACAATAAAGAAAAACAAGAATATGAGCAACTTCTAACCTAGAGGTTTCAGAATATGGCATCTCGAAGAATATTACAGTGTTACCATTTGGTGGTCATAGATAGGAGTGAGAATAGGCTAGGCTACCCGACAGAGGCCTATGACCTAGCCTACTGAAGGTCAGGCGAGGCCAGACTTTTTTTAGAACATCTCCATCCATGACAAAGTCCCCCCATGGGGTCAACCTCCACCTCATTAATTAATAAAAAAAAAAGAAAAAAATGGATTGGAGACCAACCATGGTCGACCAAAAACAAAATAGCATTCACATGGTTTCACTTCCTTTGCCCAATGGGATGAGACATTTGTCTCCTTCCTATTAGCCAAATATTTTAAATAATAAAATTAAAATCATTATATCTTTTGTATTTTAAAATATAAATAATAAAAAATATACCAAATTTTATATTTTTTTATTCTCTACAATTAGAGACCACTCTTGTTATATTTTTTAAATACATAATATACTAATTTTAATATATTTAACCCATTTTAAAATTTATATAAAATAAAAATAAATAAAAAATATATTAAAAATATAGATTTTTTATTCTTAATAAGTAAGATAAAATATTTTATATTTTTGATACATTATTTTTTTTTATTTCAACATAATTTAAATTATATAAATTAAAATAATTATATTATATATTGTGGTTGGATGGTTGGCTGGTTATTGATAAAGTATATAAAATTTGGTTGGTTGGGTTGTGATGGATATTGATGAGTTGGAAGAGAGAAAAATTAATTAAATAATGAGATGCTTGGATGGTTGGATGGTTGGAGTGGTCATGGATAAAGATAGTTTTAAAAACAGGCTAGGCTCAGACTATTGATAGCATATTTAGCTAAATAGGCTCAAGCTAGGCTTTATAAAAAGCCTATTAGGCCTACCATACCGGTCTATTTATTATTGTGATTAATCTGTTTATGTTTAGTGTATAGGAATACGTGGTATTGTTATTATTATTTTATTTAGAAGTAATTATTCTTTGATCTTATATAGATTTTTAATATATTTATAAGTTTTTCCGTATATAGATAGTTGTGGATGAGGACCTGCCCAAGTGCACAAATTCATATCTTCCAACCTTATGATTACAACCAGACATATATAAAAGAATTTTAACATAATTTTAAAATAGTCTTAATCAGACTTTTAAAAAGCTTAAAAACCGGCCTATTTAAATAAGTAGACCAGGCTTAGGCCTATAAGATAATCCTATCAAAGGTAATAGGCCAGGTCCGGACCTTGAAAAATCGACGCAGGCCTAGGCCGTTCAAACCATAGTTGTTAAGATCCCGATCCTGATCTTAGGATCTTACGATTTTACGATCACACATCTCTAAAACGATCCCGATCCTTGTAGGATCTTAAAATTAGTAAGATCTGGATAAGATCCCGATCTTGATCGTAGAATGTTACGATCTTATGGTCATATTGCCTTAATCGCTTCTATGATCTTACGATCATATCCTCTTAAATGCTAAAATTTTTATAGGGTTTTATGACTTGGGATCAAAATAATTTATTTTCTTTAATTTTAAACTTAAAACGTGTATTCTTTATGTATAATGTGTAAAAAAACATAATATGAGTTCAGTTAACTTGTCAGATTCATAAACTCACGAATTAATATTAGTACGCATAATTGAGTTTATTTATTTCTGCAATTTCATAAGATCTTATTATCCCGATTCGATCCTACGATTCCGATCTTGCAAAGAGAAAAACGATCCAGTATAGGATCCCGATCTTAACAACCTTGGTTCAAACATAAACCTAGCCTGACCTAGCCTATTTTCACCCCTAGTCATGGATGATCTTCTCACTGAGTTGAAAATTAGGTTTGCATTATTATTTTTTATAATGTTTTTTGAACGATATTTTATATTAATCTACGTTTGATTTTGGGTTAGTTTTTTTTAGTGAATCAGCACCTCCTGCAAGACAGATGTAGATAATAACAGGAGAATGAGAATTGAAATAAAATAAAGTGGTGAATTTGAATTAAGAATATTTTTATTTTCTTCCTTTTCTTTTTTATTTATTTTATATTACATTATATATAGACATAAAAAAAATTTCTTTTTTGTTTATGTATAAATTATAATTTAATTGTAATTTATAGTGTTCACATCTTATATTAATATTTTTTACTTTGTGAAGCCATTAAAGACCTGAAAATGGGTGGTAGAAGCCCATTACAAATTACAAAATGAATTAAAAGAGAGAGGTGAGGGGTTAGATAGAAATTCAAACTCCTAACAATATGTTGGAAGTTGGGGAGTTACCAGCCACCCCTAACATCTCATATGAATATTGATATAATGAAAGCAACGCGCATATGAACCAGAAGGCAGGGAGACCATACCATAAATACTTACCCCCTGACATGTTAATATTATTACCATGTTATGTTGTTACTGTCTCTGGGGCTCACCTCTACATGTGAACATGTTAATTTTTGTTTTTTTTACTATATTTCTTTAATCACAATACTCAGTAGGTACCTGTGGACTTCTGCTTGATTTTCCTCCTTATCGGATAACATATTACAGACATATATATGAGAATTGAGACATATCACATGAAGTATGTATGTTCTGCTTTTTAAATGATTTTACTCTATTCTATTTATCTTATTTTTAATTTGATTTTATTAATTCTGTTTTATCATTTTCTTCTATTTAATTTAATTTTGTACCATTCTGTTCTTTATTTTATTTTTCCCTTTAATTTTATTTTATTTTAAAACTTTAACTAAATTTAATTTAATATAGTTTTATATTTTGCATTTATTTGTGTATATAAGAAAATGACAATGTTTTTTCCTTATGAAGTTTGAAGTATAATCAAGCTAAGTGATATATGTGCGAGAAATTCTGTCATGGAAAGCCATTCGCCAACACCTTTTTTTTTTTTTGAACAGCGGGATCAAGGATAGGGGGCGGTGGGGAATCGAACCTCCAACCTTCAGGTTTTAACCACTTGGGCTAAGTCATCATCCCCGATTCGATAAATAAAAAAAAAATAAAAAATAAAAATAAAAAAATTATTGCATTCCCTGGAAATTCTATAATATCTCTTGATGACACCAGACATGGGACATTTGAACTCCCATCACACGGTAATTAATCACTAGGCAGATGCGCTGCCCAAACGTAGTTCAATTGAAGGATATGGGGTAAACTTTTCCTACAGAATTCAATTCCTCATATTTAATTGTCCTTCCTCTGGGATCATCTATTGCCAATGCTAAATGCTTTCTGTCATTGTTTTACCTATTGTACTACATCTTCCAAGTCATCGTATCATGTCCATGGACAATTTTGGTCAGATAAGTCCCTTTACTTCCTTTGAGAGGAGTTGATGATATCACTCCAAAGGAATAAGTGATTGTTATCAACCGGCCTATACACTTATTTTGTACTCCAATCATTTGAGAAAGCTACATGCATCTTTCCATCCTCAATACCTAATAAGTGCAAATCATGAAAATCAATCAATCAATCTCGCGCACGCACCAATCATTCAATGAATTATTCAATGAGTTTTATCTAAACGAAAAGTGCACCAAATAAGTTACCACAATTCTATTACTACAAATCTATGCATGAACCTATGTTTCATCTTGAAAAAACAAAAAAAATCAATCTAATTTCAAACATATGGAACATATAAACTCGCCATTGATGATACACGATACTTGGAAAAGAAAAAAAATTTATGGTCCCATAATTTTGTTCGTTTTCCCAAATCATCCCATAAAAGATGAATTAACTCAATCCATCCGGTAACTATGCTAATTTTCGCCCAATCCATCCCACCCACCCCTAATGATGATTAATGCTGACGTGACAGCGGATTAGTGCGCTTAATGATGATTAATAATGCTAACATGTTAACAGATTAGTGCCCTAATGTGGTTAGTTGACGTGACAGCACCATACGCTGCCACGTCAATCGTCATTAGGGGTGTGTGGGATGGATTGGATGAAAATTAGCATATTTACTGGATGAATTGGATTAATTCATTTTTTATGGGATGCTATACGAAAACGAACAAAATTATGGGACCGTTAGAGTTTTTTTTTCCCTAGATACATGATACTCAGGAAAAAGAATAGATTGGTGACCTCGCAAAGGAGACAAGAATTCAAGCCTGTGGGCATTATTGTTGTTCTAAATTTTGTTTATCTTGGGCTACTTGCTAAATTAAAGTTCTTCTGGTGCAATCTAGGCAAAGTTTTTTTTTTATTATTTGTGTCTTGGTATTTTTCTGTAACTTACTTATATGAGAGTAGATAGTGGAAAATTTCACCTTAACCATGCACAAAAAACCCAAATTTTCTCTATCCATTTTCTTCACTCCACTTATCATATCCCGCTAGAACAATTCCACATCATTATCAATCTCAAAACCCAAAACCTGGCTGTAATAACTCCCACAATCATCGAACAATGAAAAATCAAGTTCCTGAATGTAACAAGTATCCACCACAAATGACTCCTGGAACCCTACTGGTGATGAACTTGCACCATCATCACTTCCTCCATAGCTGAACCCCAAAGAATCCGACGGCTCAGATGGCATCTCATCAAACCCAATATTTTTCTCCAAAATTGAACCCAAATCCCAATTTGCAGCAGCTTCAGAAACTTTATTATTGGATCCACTTGATGAATCCAAAACGTACACTTCAGGATACACCTCATCAGAATTCTCACGTTTCACGCACGTTTGAACCATTAGGTCTGAAGATTTTGTAGGATTCTTCAAATGGGTAGCATTTATTTCCGAGGATGTCTCTTGGGGACGACTTTTTGTCCTCTGCTGCTGCTGCACTGATTTTCTACGATTGCGTTTTTCGAAATGCGTGTGCCAGTAGTTCTTGATCTCGTTGTCCGTTCTTCCAGGCAAGCTTGCCGCAATTGTTGACCACCTATTCAATTTCCAATCCAAATGTTTAAATTTGATCATTTTCTCTCAGTAAAGACAATTTCTTTTTATTACATGTAATTCCAATTTTGGACAAAAAAACCGTACTTGTTTCCGATTTCGTCGTGTAGTCTCTTGATAAGTTCGCCTTCCTGCCTGGTGAAATTCCCTCGTTTCACACCGGGTTTCAGGTAATTCATCCATCGGAGTCTGCAGCTCTTCCCACATCGATTCAACCCTGAAAAAACATTAATTGAACAATTTATTACATACATATACATGTAAGGAAACCTAAATTTAATTGAGATTGCATGAAAAGATTGACTCTTTACCAGCATATTTGGGGACTAATCTCCAATTCCAGTGACCATATCTGAGCACATAAGCGCTCAATTTTTGATCTTCTTCTTTACTCCACTCCCCTTTCTTCAACCCATTATTGTCAATACAAGCAGCCCTCACCATATTGCTGATTTCCCAGTTCCCACCACTGAATGATCTTTCAGATATGGTTAGAATGTAATAATTTCTCTGTTGAAGTTATTGTTAGAGTGGGAAATGGGAGTTCAGTCTAACATGTGTATATATAAGGTTAGAAAACTCGAGACTTAGATAAGTGGGAAACAACGTGGAAATAGCCATATTTTTTTAAAATTATACTCCCTCCGTCCCAGGCAAGATGTCTGGTTTGACTTTTTGACACTGTTCATTGTTTAACTTTGACTCAATATTATTCTAAGTATATTTTTGAGAAAAATAATCGAGTTGGATCTTGTTAGAATCGTATAATCATGTAGTTTTATAATATATATTTTACATAATTTTTTGTTGTATATATTTTGAGATATTAACGATTGAAAAAGTGCATTGAATTGTGTGCAGAAATGAAACAAGACATCTTAAATGGGACAGAGGGAGTAATATGTTGTCTCATTATCCATGTGTTTCAAAAGTGATTTGAAAAATGTGTTTACATGCAACAAAAGGAAGGGACATAGAGGCTTCTAAATATGAGCAACACGTGGATTCTCTGTTTAAAATAAATTGATTTCTGAATTAAAAATATTAGTCCGTCCCCAAAAATAGTCATTATTTTTTTTTAAGAAGTCATTAAAACCCTGGGAAAAGGGTAGTGGGAGCGCGCTCATGACATATAAATTACAAAGGAAACAAAGGAAAGGGATAGGGGGTCGGGTGGGGATTCGAACCCCCAACCTATAAGTTGGGATTCGAGGAATTACCATTAGGTTAAGTCTCCAACCCAGAAAATAATATTATTTGGAATTCGGAATTTCAATTTTTTTATTTGTTTTAGTTTATTTGCTTTATACTAAAGGTGATATCCAGTCGAGTTGAGCTTGATTAGTGGGGTAATCAAGTATGATTTGACGGCTTTGCTCGAGTCGCTCGATTTTTTTATTTTATTTTTTTTAACCTTTTCTTGAGCTTAAGCTTGGGTACTTTGAGCATGATTAATTCTATCTTTTTTTACATTTGTATTTTTTGTGTGTTGATTTTGAATTGTGGAAAATGACATAAATACATAATTTAATTTGATATTTAAATATTTGATTAGTCAGTGTAAAATTAAGATCGAACCAACATTTTTCAAAAATATACTCTGTCATTTTTCCTTTTTAAGATATTTTAAAATAAGTGACATATTTTCTTCTTTCTTTTGTAAAAATAAAATGGGTGAGTGAGTATAATGAAAAATGAGAGAAATAAGTAAGAGTATTTCTTAATAAACAAATCAAAGTGAAAGTGGGCGATAAATAGGCCTGTGAGTTATGTCAGGTGGCGGGAGGAGGATGTTGAGGGGGTGGTTCTCCACACGGATGCTTGTGTATTGCAAGGAGAGCACAAGTCGGGTTTCGCGGCTGTGCTTAGGACGGCTGATGGTGGTTTTATTGGTGCATGTGGTGGGCAAAGGGGAGATCGGATGGTGTTGGAAGTGGAGTTGTTAGCTTTGATGGAAGGACTGGCGTTTGCAGCGCAGCAAGGAGGGGAATGGAGTGAGGGTTTATTCAGATTCTTTGAAAGCCGTTAGACTGGTTAATGGTGGTGTGCCTAGAAGTCATCAGTTTTGGCCTATTATATGGTCGATTCGAGAGAAGATGAGAGAGTTCCGTGGCTCGCTAAAGCATATCTTTCGTGAGGGAAATCAGGTTACGAATAGTTTAGCCAAGAAAGTTGCATAGGCAGAGGAGTTCTATACGGCATGGGCATTCCCGCCGGATGATTGTGTGTTGACAATTGCGAATAATGCTTCTGGGCTACTGTTTTGTCATAGATAGTTTGGTTTGGTGCTTGTTTTTGGTTTTGTTTTTTGTTTCTTATTGTTTCGCCAATCTTTTCAAGCTTGTCACCAAAAAAAGTGAAAGTGGACGATAAATAAAAACCAAAAGAAGTATTAAAAAGATAAAATATATTAAAACATTGCAAAAAAAGAAGTCAAGTACTCGACTTGAATATTCAATTGAATACTCGACTATTCAATCGAATTTTTCAAATGCGAGTCAAGTTTTGTTTTGTTTATTATTTTTTTTTTTTTAGTCGAGTTCGAATAGGTGTGCTCTCTTAATCACCCCTAGGCAGTATCTCATTTTATGGCGTGTATTGGTCTGAATTAGACTCATCCATATATGTTACTAACAACCACTAATAATATTTTTTTAAAAAATAAATATATGAAGATGATGTAATTATTGAGGTATGTATAATATTTGAATTAAGTTAAAAATATCTTCTCAAAATTTTATGGTACGTTTTAATGAAAAAAAATTAGCTGAATGTTCAATCAAGTTCAACCCAATCTTGAAAACTTTTCGAGCGTTTAGAAGGTCAACAAAATTCAGTGATTTATAGCCCCCGTTTGGATGGGTTTTTAAGGAAAGTTTTTTTGGCTTTTGTTTTTATCAAAAGCACTTTTGACAAAATAAAAGTGTTTGGATTTATTTTTTGAAAAAAGTAAAAGCAGCTCCAAAAGCCAAAAAAATTACATTTAGGAGAAGCAATATAGCTTATGCTTCTCCCAAAAGTACCTAGTAATATGTGTAAAATCTTAAATGCCCCACTAATTTATTTAAATTACACTATAAATGTAGTATATAATATTTCCATATAAGTAGCATCTCCTTCTTGGTAGTATTACATTCCAAAAGTACTTATTTTTACACATTAAAATACACTTAAAAAATAAAAGGAAAAAAACTGTTTTTTAAAAATTTGATCGAAACACAAAAGTTAATTCCACTTTTGAGTTTTGTTTCTACTTCTGCTTTTGATTTTTATTTATTTTAAAAGTCCATCCAAAAGGATCTTTATAAAATGATATTGGAGGAGGTATTTTTACCCCCTCGAATAAAGATATTTGAGAATTTATTTATTTTTCATTCGTGCTTTAAAAAGTAGGTCAATTTGAGCATTGTGGACTTGTGGTTTCATTCACACTAGAAAAATTAAATACTTACTACCACAATAAAATATGGGAAGGTGTTAGTGTGCAGGTGGCTGCACATGCATCCACTGTGTGTGATGTGGGAGTAGTGATGTGTGATGTATGAAATAGTGTATTTTGTCTGTGGGAGACATGTGTTGTGTGATGCAAAAAATGTGATGCTCAGAGAAATATTATGTGATGCGAGATGCATTTTTTGTGATGTCTGTACATAAAGGTCTTTGAAGGGGTTGTACCGTAACCGTATTCATAAATATGAAAGGAAAATTAAAACAAGGGACAAAGGTGGATATACATTGAAGCGTGATTTTTCTCGGAAGCAAGAACGGGCCAACACCTATCTTTGTCTATATCGGTCCTGTGATAGTGACGTCAGAAATTCTTAACATGTCTTACGTCATCTATCTTTGTCTATATCGGTCCTGTGAAAATCAACGTTTCATATGGTTTGTCATAAATATAAGGGCCAGCTGCAGTACAATTTCGTGTAATTACAATGAACATTTATAGTTAATCTTCCCGTTTGAATATAACACGGAGTAGTAGTAATATTTTAGAGCGGGTTTGTTTGATTTGTCATTTTTGTCATAAATATTTGCCAAACAGGACCAAAATAACTTAAAATAGTGTTCAATTAGCTCTTTTTGAAACTGTTACAAATAACAGCATTTTGAAATTAGCTTATTCTAAACAAAAAGTTGGTATCGTAATTGTCAAACAACTAATTTTAACTAATTTATTACTCACATAACCAGTTAACAACTAAAAGCTTGTTAGTTCCTTGTTTTTGGCATAATGTGCTCCATTCCGATGCTGAACACTAGATAGGACCCCAAACCTCTTCTTATCCGCATGACATACTTGGCAAGAAGTGATCGGATAAGGTCAGCTATGCATGAAAAGGCGCGGCTCCAAACGATCATTTCTCATTTCCTTAGGATGGGCAACCGAGTTATGGCAAGAACATCTTCCCATCCAAAGGGAATGTGTCAGCTATGAAAGGAGGAAGATTTCGTGGGATATTTTATTTCCTTCCATAGCAATAGGATTTCAAACAGTCTTTTGAGAGGACGAATTGCAGTGGAAGAACTTACTTGACTCATCATCATTTCGAAAGCCTCTGGAAGTCGTGTGAGAAATCCATATACAATCTCTTCACCCCGTTCGAGTATTCCATCAATCGTGTGAAGAAGATTGTCCCTTGAGTGTTCATTTGTTTCATCGTACACATCGTACCCTTGATTGACTTCGACACCTTCAATCAAGGGCTTCACTCAAGTTCGTGTCAACAAGAGATACTGCCCTACATTGTTACATCAAATGGAGGATCTTTTACAGGTTCACTCAAGGGAAACTTGGAGAAGGAGTCTTCAAGGGGTCGAAGAAGAATCGGAACATTCTCACCAGAAAAGGGAGTTTCTGGTACCATCGATCATCTTCTTGGGTGTTGGAGTAAAAGATTACTTGTTCACTATTGTTCGTGTAATAACGTGGTGTTCGAACATATAGTGGAACTCTCCTGGATTGGTATCCCCTAGACGTAGGCCTTGGGCCGAACTGGGTCAACAACTCTCTGTTTGTTCATTTTTCTTTCTTGCACTTATCTATTGCTATTTTGTGTTATTAACTAATCTACTGATAGTCTACTTAAGTGAGTGATTGAACAAACAGATCCGAGTAAGGACTTAGGCTTGACGTAAGTGGGACTAACAAGTGGTATCAGAGCGCACAAACCTTCGGGTGAGATCCAATCGTCAAGATGAGCCGTGAAGGTGGGAACATCTCCAAACCTCCATTATTGGATGGAACAAATTTTTCATACTGAAAAACCAGAATAAGGGCCTTCCTGATGGCCATCGATGAAGGAGTATGGGATGCTGTGGAGTCCAAGTTCGAGCGTCCCACTGTTGAAGATGAAGACGGTGTCAAGACACCAAAACCTAAAGACAAATGGACGACCGAAGAAAATACTTCATCCTCTATGAACTCAAAGGCCCTTAATGCCATTTTCAATGGTGTTATCGAAGAACAATACAAACTTATCTCTTCTTGCGACACGGCTTATGATGCATGGGCAGTACTAGTAAACTCCCATGAAGGTATGGCTTCTGTTACATCTTCCAAATTAATTTCTATAGAATTCAGTTTCACAAACTAACCATGGATGAGAATGAAAGTATTGTTAGCTATGTTGGTAGAATTCGTGACTTGACCAACCAGGCACATCAACTCGGAAAGACTTATTCACAACAAGAGTTGGTGAGGAAGATTGTAGGAACAATTCCTGACAGGTTCAATCCCAAGATTGCTGCCCTAGAACTATACAAGGACTACTCCACTATGCAAGTGGACGAACTAATGGGAATACTACAATCATGGGAGATGGATCATTGCAAGGATGTCGGAAGCAAAAGCATACCCTTCAAGGCTGAGTCCAAATCGGTGAGTGACAAGGAAGCCGAGATTGATAGTGATCACAGCGACGATGATGAGATCTCCCTCCTCACCAAGAGACTTGCCAGACTTCTCAAGAATAAGAAGGGAAAGCAAGGGTACCCCAGCAGAAAGAACGAAGGATCCAACTTCAGGAAAGACTCCAAAACCGATCCAAACCCTATGGCAAGGATCAACTGACTGAGGAAAGGCCCAAAGGACCAGAATTTTATGAATGTAGAGGCTTTGGTCACATTAGGGCAGACTGTGGAAATCTAAAAAAGAAGGAGAATAAGACCTACCACATCACCTTCAGTGATCATGATGAAGAACCTGAAGGCAGTGAGGGAGAATCTGAGCATGGGATTGCCCTCATGGCACCAGGAACATGGGACTCAGACTCATGTTCAGACACTGAGTCACAACATGGTATCACTTCTAACTCCGTAAATAACCATTTCTCTGATCATGATTGTGCGTCTCTTAACAGTGAACAGGCAGACAAAATAGAGCGCCTCACGGGTCTATACAATGAAGTTTTTGAAAGGCTAGAAACTTCTATGACTGAGATAGAAGATCTGCAAAAGGCCAATCAAGATCTGAGAAATGAGATTGAGAGGCTCTTAGACGAAAACAAAGACGTACTGTCAAATGCTGAAGTGGTGTCCAATCAAGTGATGGAACTCGAAGCTGGAATACTCCGCGAGAAGGATGAAAAGGACAAGATTTCTTCCAAACATGATTTACTGATTGTGGAAATCACTGATCTCAGGGAGAAACTCAACAACTCCGAAAAGATTCTATCTGACATGAATAAAGGCAAGGCGAAACTCGACGATGCTTTAGCAGCTGGGAAATCTCATGGTAACAGGCAAGGTCTCGGATACAGCAACTTCAGCTCTGCCTCAACCTCCAAAGGGAAGACCAAGTTCGTAGCAGGAGGTCAACTCAATGACCAAACACCAAGCCGGATCACTAGGACTTTCCACAAGGGTTCCAAGGGCCCCGGCAAAAGGAGGAATGTGTTCAAAGAACCTCTCATGTGCGACTATTGCAAGTTTCGAGGTCACAAGACCGACCACTGTCGAAAGATTATCAAGGATCTTCTTGAAGGAAGACCTGTTACCTGGCCTAATGAAGAACTCAAAAAGAGGATCTCCATAAGGCGCGAGTGGGTTGCCAAATATTCAGCTAGGTGTAATGTTGCCTTCTTGTCTTCAAGACAAAAGGATAAGAGTGCAACTTGGTACTTCGATAGTGGTTGCTCAAGGCATATGACAGGAGACGAGGATGTCCTTAAACCGTTTAAAGAGATTGATGGTGGATCGGTTGTCTTCGGAAATGGTAAGAAAGGTCGCCTCTGTGGGCAATGAACTCTTCACGGAAATAGTCTGCCCAAGCTCAACAATGTCTACTATGTGGAAGGACTTCATGCTAACCTCATAAGCATAAGTCAACTTTGCGATGAGGATTTAACTGTATCCTTTAATAAAAGATACTGTGAAGTTCTTAATACTAACAACATGTGCATCATGAGGGGACTAAGGTCTCGGAATGACTGCTACTTGTTCAAACCTCTAATTTTGTGAAGGATACAGGAAGCTCCCGAAATCTGATTTGGCATGAGAAGTTAGGCCACCTGAACTTCAAGGACCTCATCAAATTGAGCAGGACATGTGCAGTCCGTGGGCTTCCAAACCTGAAGAAGCATGACACGGATTTCTGTGAAGACTGTGCCAAGAACAAGCAAACACGTGTGTCGCATCCCGTAACGAAACACAATGCGACAACACAGTGCCTGGAACTCCTACACATGGACCTCATTAGACCAACGGAAATTCCTAGTCTGGGAGGTAAACGGTATATATTCGTTTGTGTAGATGACTTTTCCAGATATACGTGGGTTGATTTCTCAGGGAAAAGAGCGAAGCCTTCAAAGTCTTTATGAAACTGTGCAATCAAATTATGAAAGAGAAAGAATGCAAAGTGAAGAGAATTCGCAGTGATCATAGGAAGGAATTCGAAAATCAAGCTTTTGATGATTACTGTTCTAGCCTTGGAATCAAACACGAGTTTTCCGCACCAAAGACACCTCAGCAGAATGGAGTGGTAGAAAGGAAGAACCGCACCTTGCAAGAAATGGCACGTGTCATGATGAACTCCAAAAAGGTCCCGGAATTTCTCTGGGCAGAATCCATCAACACGGCCTGCTACATGATAAATCGTGTGTACATCAGGCCCAAAACACTCATGACTCCATATGAATTGTGGAAGGGTAAAAAGACTTCAATTTCATATTTTCACATCTTTGGTTGAAAGTGTTTTGTGCTTAATGACAGGGAACACACCGGGAAGTTCAACGAGAAAAGTGACGAAGGCATTTTTGTTGGGTACTCAACTACAAGCAAAGCCTTCCGAGTGTACAACTCCAGAACAAGGAAAGTAATCGAATCCACAAATGTCATTTGTGGAAGATGCACCCAACAGAGGAACGTCAATCGAGCCCCATGAGGAGGATGCGGAGAAAGATACTCATAACTCTGGTCAACCACGACTTTCGTCAGGGGACAAACTGGAAACTACCACTGCTGAAAGTGACGGGGTCCAACCCAGTGTTCAAACACCGGATGTAACACCGTCTCAGTTAGAAGCTATTGCACCCCAAGTCAGAATTCATCGTAATCACAATCCAGAGGATGTTATTGGGGGCGTACTTGAAGATCGGAGAACTCGTGTAAAGAAGAAGATCGACTATAGAGAATTTGCAGGGTTACACTATTTCACCTCATGGATCGAACCCTTAAGAGTTGAAGAAGCCCTACAAGATGAAAACTGGATTAATGCCATGCAGGAAGAGTTGGTTCAATTCAAAAGGAACGAAGTATGGACCTTGGTCGAGCGTCCAGACCACACCAACGTCATCGGCACTAAATGGTGTTCAAGAACAAAAGCGACGAGAATGGGAATGTGATAAGAAACAAAGCCAGGCTCGTAGCTCAAGGATACACTCAAGTGGAGGGAGTGGACTACAGTGAGACCTTTGCACCTGTGGCAAGACTCAAAGTAGTGAGACTTCTCCTTGCTATCGCATGCTCAATAGGTTTCAAGCTGTACCAAATGGACGTCAAAAGTGCCTTCCTAAATGGTTGGTTGAAGGAAGAAGTGTATATGGAGCAACCTAAAGGGTTCGAAGATGCAGACTTCCCTGACCATGTCTTTAGATTGAACAAAGCTCTCTACGGGCTTAAACAAGCACCACGGGCGTGGTACGAGAGACTTTCAAAATATCTGTTGGAAAATGGATATAGAAGGGGGAGTACAGACAAAACCATGTTCATCAAGAAAGACTCCAAAGGAATCATCGTAGCTCAAGTCTATGTGGATGATATCGTATTCGGATCAACCTCTCATGTGCTCAAGGACAAGTTCATCGAGACTATGGGTAAGGAATTTGAGATGAGCATGGTAGGTGAATTAACCTTTTTTCTTGGTATGCAGGTTTCATAGAAAAATGAAAGAACATTTTTAAATCAATCGAAATATGCCAAAAGTATAGTCAAGAAGTTCGGGCTGGAGTCCAGCAAGCCCGTTCGAACACCGATTGGAACATCAGATAAACTCCACAAGGATTCGGTAGGGAAGAGTGTTGATCAAAAGATGTATAGAGGGTTCATTGGAAGTCTTCTCTATCTCTCAGCAAGCAGACCCGACATCAGTTACGCTGTAGGAGTATGTGCCAGATATCAAGCAGACCCGAAGGAGTCTCACCTTAAGGCCGCAAAAAGGGTGATCCGATACATTGCTGGAACACCTGATTTGGGCATATGGTACTCTAAGGAATCCAATCTACAGTTGATAGGATACACTGATGCGGATTGGGCTGGTAATGTTGATGACAGGAAAAGCACCACAGGTGGATGTTTTTATGTTGGGACCAACTTGGTAAGTTGGTATAGCAAAAAACATAACTCGATCTCTCTTTCCACGGCAGAAGCGGAATATATTGCAGCAGGGAGCTGTTGCGCACAACTCTTATGGATGAGGCAGATGATTAGTGACTATGGCATTGATCAAGACAAGCTGGTGGTTCTCTGTGACAACATGAGCGCGATAAGCATTTCAAAAAATCCAGTGCAACACAGTCGAACCAAGCACATTGATGTTAGACACCATTTCATCCGAGAACTTGTGGAAGATGAAGTAGTGTCACTGGAGTATGTTGGAACACTAGAGCAGAACGCGGACATCTTCACCAAAGCTCTCGATGGAGATCAGTTTGAAAAACTAAGGCGGGAACTTGGTCTATGCACCATAGTCTAAGTCCCAAAGGATCTCGGGGGATCCCATTCGTCAATAATAAACGGCTAAGTTTTTCTTTACATTTATTTATATATTTTCTTAGCCTTATTATAAGGGATCCCAAATCTTGTATTTAACTAATTATATTTTATTGCAGGGAATAAAATCATTCTCCTTAGGCAGCCGTTTGACAAGGCTATCCAATAAGGGAAGTTATTACATAATTTGGTAACCGGCTATCTAGGTGGATTGTTTTGAGAATCTCGCACATCCCCACAAAAAGGAAACTACCTTTTGCTGCGTGTGGTCATTATCTCCCTCTGTGTTTTATGCTTCCTCCATTCTTCGCGTTCTAGTGCGAAACTTCTTAGAGAACAGATTACTTCCGATTTGCTCCTTGTTTTGTAGGAATCATGGTGACAACCAGAAACAGGAGTTCCAACACTGAAGCTGCACCTCTTCAACCACAAGGAAGTCCTCGCACCAGAGGTGGTAGTCGCGGCGGCAATCGAGGAGGTGGACAGAGTCGCAGAAGGGGTGGACGCGGCCGTGGTCGTAATCAGACTGAAATTTCTCCCTCAAATGAAGGTCCGACCACCATCGCGCCTCCAGTGGTACCTATTTCTGACTCGCTCGACATTCGAGTAGAAATGGAACACACGACTGAGAAACTGCTGCGGGCGATGCCCTAATCTCATCGAAATTGGATAATCCTCAATCGGCGGTTATGCCTTCACCTTCTCAAGGGGAAACTGCTCCTAACACGTCGCCATCATCTCAACCCCCCTGTGCCAACCGTTCAAGTTCCCTTATCTACCTTGGCGGACGCGGCAATTCAGAATCAGAGTCCTCCTAAAAGGAAAGGTAAAATGGCTTCTCTCAAAACTGCTGCTTCTGACAATGTTGATGCAGGGAGTTCGATTCCCATATCTGAGCACCAAGAAGGCACCCAGTCCGGTCCTCAGACCACCACCCCTGTGTCTGGCTCTGGCACTCAAACTCCCTCGAGGGTTTCTGGAGAGACTGCTCCTGTGCAGGCTCATAGTCCAAAGGTCGCTATCAAAAATGCTGGTGGAGGGAGTTCTGGGAGTTCAGACGATGACTCTGAACAATCATCTGAGTCCACAGAATTGTCTGATGAATCAGACAAGAATGTGGAGATCAACCCTGATGAGGAGGGTTCCAGTGAAGACTCCGAAGATGCTGCTGATCCTGTGGATAATCGTGCTACCATCTCTGCTGAAGAATTTCTAAGGCGTGAGGGACTCACTTCTGATGAACTGAGAAGTGAGGAGTATGATCAAGATGTTGCTGACAATCCGGAGGCTAGGCTTGAGGGGGGAGAAATCACCTACTTCTGATGATGTTCTGCTTCGAGATCTTGCACCTAAGAAGGCCCCTGCAAACAAATCTAAGAGAAAAGCAGACCAAACTCCCTCAAGCTCTCAACCTCAGAAAAGGAAGAAGGTTACAGTGAATGATGTTGAGGATGTTGATGACCAGGAAGACATTCCTGAGATCGTCGATACCAATCTTGCATATAGTTCAAAATTCTACTCGGAAAGGTCCATGACATTCTTTGAGACTGTCCTGTGTGAGAGGAAGCTCAAACCTGAGATTGCTTTTATAGGAGCAAAATGTGATGAGGTTGGCTGGACTAAATATCTTGAAGATAGACATCTCCTTTGATGGGCCTCCGAATTACAAGGGAGTAAGCAATCTATTGTGAAGCTTTTCTATGCTAATCTTAGAAAATCTGTGGCGGTTCCAGGTAGCAGTTGGTTTGGTCAAGTATATGTCAAGAAGCAACTGGTCTCATTTAAAGACACTGATCTGTGACTTTCTTGGGGTCCCAAGATGTGATTTTGACACTGTATTCAGAATTGGGACCAGCTTCAACAATGTTCAGATTGCCAGGACCTTGACCAAGGAAAAGGAGAAAGTCATTAAAGGCAGAGGGTTGAGGTCTGGAAATCTCACTCAAAAATTCTTTTTGCTTTACAAGTTCATATCTGCAAATGTTATGCCTACTGCCAATCATTCGGTTGTGCCCAAAGACATGTGCCAGTTGATGTTTGCTATTGATGAGAATAAGAAGGAGATCAACTATGGGAGGCTTGTCATCGACCAAATGATTGCCATAGCAGAGAATTTGAAGGAAGATAGCTCCACACTAATACCCTTCCCTGCCTTGATATATGGGTATCTGGAATCTGTGGGCATTGGAGGTCATCCCAAGGAACTTATGGACATCACCAAGGTGTTCAAATTCACGGCGAAGTTGCAAGACAAAGTCCAAGACATTCCAGGTCCAGATGGTCCTCCTATTCCTCAGTCGGCTCTAGATGAAATCCGGGACATGCTTGCAGAACGCCAGGATGCAATTCGAAGAAAGCGCGATGAACTGGACGAAGAGGAACGAGCTTTAGCCGAGATGACTAGGCTACTTCCTGATGTCTGGAACAGTGATCCTGAGGATGAAGTGACAGAGGCTGCTGCTGACTTCTACGCATCCACGGATGAAGATGACTCCTCCCAGGAGTGATTTGTGTCTTTTTGACACATTGTGATCCAGAGGGGGAGAAATTCTTGATCAAAGTTATGCCTATGGTCGCATTAGAACTGCGTTGGTAAGTACTTTGTTCTGTTTGAACTCTCTGTTAGAACCTTTGTCTCTATGTTTGTTTTTGGACTTGTTTTTATGTGTTGAACATTCTCCGTGGACACTCTCTTGTTGGACTATTGTACATGCTCCTCTATCTCTTTGTTGAATCTATACGGAGCATTAGATAGGGTGTTTGGAAGTTTTTTGATATGTAATGGTGGTTGGGGGTGTTTTCATTGTTTTTCATGTGTGATCATGCATTGGAGGATCTTTGATCTTTCTGGCTCACATTATGTCAAAAAGGGGGAGATTGTTAGTTCCTTGTTTTTGGCAAAATGTGCTCCATTCCGATGCTGAACACTAGGTAGGACCCCAAACCTCTTCTTATCCACATGACATACTTGGCAAGAAACTCTTGTGATCGGATAAGGTCAGCTATGCATGGAAAGGCGCGGCTCCAAATGGTCATCTCTCATTTCCTTAGGATGGGCAACCGAGTTATGGCAAGAACATCTTCCCATCCAAAGGGAATGTGTCGGCTATGGAAGGAGGAAGATTTCGTGGGATATTTTATTTCCTTCCATAGCAATAGGATTTCAAACAGTCTTTTAAGAGGACGAATTGCATGGAAGAACTTACTTGACTCATCATCATTTCGAAAGCCTCTGGAAGTCGTGTGAGAAATCCATATACAATCTCTTCACCCCGTTCGAGTATTTCATCAATCGTGTGAAGAAGATTGTCCCTTGAGTGTTCATTGTTTCATCGTACACATTGTACCCTTGATTGACTTTGACACCTTCAATCAAGGGCTTCACTCAAGTTTGTGTCAACAAGAGATACTGCCCGACATTGTTACATCAAATGGAGGATCTTTTACAGGTTCACTCAAGGGAAACTTGGAAAAAGAGTCTTCAAGGGGTTGAAGAAGAATCGGAACATTCTCACCAGAAAAGGGAGTTTCTGGTACCATCGATCATCTTCTTGGGTGTTGGAGTAAAAGATTACTTGTTCACTATTGTTCGTGTTATAACGTGGTGTTCGAACATATAGTGGAACTCTCCTAGATTGGTATCCCCCAGACGTAGGCCTTAGGCCGAACTGGGTCAACAACTCTCTATTTGTTCATTTTTCTTTCTTGCACTTATCTATTGCTATTTTGTGTTATTAACTAACCTACTGATAGTCTACTTAAGTGAGTGATTGAAAAAACAGATTCGAGTAAGGACTTAGGCTTGACGTAAGTGGGACTAACAAAGCTAATTCCCAAACAAACCCATAATCAATTAACAGCCAACAACTAATTCTCAAACAGACTCATAGTATCTTACAAATTAGCTGATTTAGAATAGTTGTCTTGCCAAAATTCCTCGTGCTTGTTATATACGACCACCACTCTTGAATTTCTTCAAGCCAGTTTTTGAATGACTCAAGTGAGGGTACGATCAGCTGTCATATTTGAGCCAACTTAATTGGTCATTTACATGTTCCTCCAAATCTTCATATATCTTGTTGAGTTTTTGTTAAATAAACTGTGCAACGGAGATGGTATGGTGTGGATTCACATCCGTGCGGGCGTGCGGAGGTTCGCCCTCTACCGTTGATCAATTTCATCATCCAACGGTTGAAATAATTTGTAGGGTTAGTTTCGTAATTTTACTTTTTAGATATTTAATCTGTTGTATTCGCAACATAGGCTATACGACTCAGCGATATGACATACACAACTCAGCGACGGATCCAATCCAATTCATCGATGCGGCATATGCAATTTAGCGACATTATTGTGTTCATCTCAGCGACGTTTGAAGTTAGAGCCGTTTGAAGTTTATTGCGATTTTAAACGCATCTACAGCGACGAAGCCTCACAATTCAACGACATGGCATATGCAATTCAGCGACATTATCGTATTCATTTTACCGACACCATTTTATACCTTTCAACGACATGATAAATGAAGAAACCATTACATTTTTTTTGACAATCTTACCATTTTTAATTTATAGGCGTTAAATTTAATTCAACGGATGATATTGATGTCTTTACCGTGCGGACAAATATTAGTAAGCACCATAACTGTTCCTAACTGTGCAATGTTGTTGTCCTGTTTTGTTAATGTTTATGATATCAATTACATAAAAAATATCACATTTCACACCAGCGAAGTAGAGTACATTTATAGCCAACCACCAACAATCCTTTGCTACCATCCAGGGGTGGGCTAGGGGTGTAAACGATTCGAACCGAGCTCGAGCCTGGTGTAGCTCGGCTTGGCTCAGCTCGATTAAGTACAAATTAAGCTCGGCTCGAGGCTCTAATTAAGTTTGATATAATTTTTTTCTTTTTTTAATCATTGACACTCCTGTTCGAAAAATGTGCATGGAAGTTAAAGCCACACATATTACAAAGTGGGATAAAGGGGAGAGATAGAGGGCCGAGTGGGAATCGAACCCCCAACCATAAGGTTGGAAGTAAGGGGGCATGATCGTTGGGCCAAGTCCTCATTCCCACGCTTAACATAAAATTAGGAAAAATTGTGAAATTATTGAATAATGATCCTAAAAACTTGAAAGATGTAAGTTCAATAGATTAAATATATTAAATTATTCCTAGTTCCTGCTTCTAACAGTCAAAAAAATGAAAAAGAAATGTTATATGGATAATAAATAGATTATACATGTACGATGTATATATATATATCCGAGCCTATTGTTGAACTTTCGAGTCGAGTATATTGGTTAACTCGGCTTGGGCGATCATTAATATTTCGAGCCAATCTCGAACTTGAGTCGAGTCTTTTCAAGTTGAGCTTTGGGCTCAGTTTCATTTACACCCCTAGGTAGGGCATTCGTGGAGGTGTAGTGTGTGGACACCACTTAATTTTTATAGTGACACCACAATCATTAATTTTAACAAAGTTCTCTTCTATATTTTCATTTTATAACTACTATCCCTAATTTAAATATATCTTCCACTATTTTTTGGATAGCACTTAAAAAAAATTTATGGATCTACTACTGTTGTCAAGGAAAAGGCGTTATTTTACATGATTATCCATAATGCAAAATCATCTTTCAGGGAAGTAGAGTTAAAGGAAAAACAATAGGGAAGTATTAGAATGGGGAAATGGAGCACCGACGCTGGGGAGTTCAGGGAAGGAACACAGGAGAAGGTAGGCGAGTGAGAGTGTCTGAGGGGCGCCGGGGGGGCAAAGAGACGTTTGCAAGGAGGACAGAGGTGGCTGGTGGGTTGAGGATTAGGGTTCCGCAGGACGGGAGCAGGGAGATTGGCTGATAGCCCCATGGTGGATATAAAAGTCGGCAAGGGCTTGTTGGAGTTTACGTCGGAAACCTACCAATCTCGATGGACCACAGTACTATATTCAGAAGAGTGGAACAAGTAGCTAAGATTCGGGACTGGTATTATCCGGCCAGGAGATGGGACGCAAAAGGTGGCAAGTTTGGATTTTTAGGTTTGCTAGCAAAGAAGAGGCGGTAAAGATTATTCAACAGTTCGATGGGAGGGTTTGGATGGGGAGAAGATTGAGGGTCAACTAGGCATGGCAAGGCAGGAGGAACCTGGGAGGTGCTGGGAAGCTGGATAAGGTAGACAGGGACAATGGGAATAAGTTGGGTTTGGCTGGTGTGGAAGCATGGAGGGTTGAACGGTCCTACGCAGAAGTGACCAAGAATTACCAATAAGGGAAGAGGGGATGGGGGAGGATCAGGCTGTCGAGAGCTGTTCAATTGAATGAGATGCCAAGGACTAGCACAAAACTTCATCGGTCGGCGATTGTTGCACTTAAAAATCTGGAAGTGTTGACGAGATATCAAGAATGGCTATACGGGAAGTTTGAAGAGTGTGATGATGTTCTAAATAAGGGAGGACATTCGTTCGTAGTAGTTTTCAAAAACTTGGAGGCAAGAGCAAAGTTTCTCCAAGATTACAGCGATCAACAATACATTGAGTGGAAGCGGGAGTGGGTACCAGGAACCACGGTGAGAAAGCAGCTCGTTTGGACATACTTATTTGGCTTAACATATTCTACATGGAACGAAGATTCTTTCCGAAGGATAGTGCATGGTTGGGGTAAGGTGGTTAATATTGATGCCGAGACAAGAGATATGAGGAGGTTAGACAGGGCTAGAATTCTTGTTGCATTAGAGGATGATATTACTGTTCAATTAGAATTGGAAGTACAGATTAACGGGAAGATATCGAAGATTCGGATTGTTACAAACTTCTGTGAAGCCGTGGTCGTTACGGACAATACGTGCTCCGAAGATGGGGTGGAGAGGAATGCCGATCGGATGGAGACGTTGGAGAAGACGGAGTTTGCGGAGTCCGGGACCATGGCTTATGGGGAAGTGGAACGGGCTATGGTTCAGTTGCATGGGGGAGAACAAATTCATAATAAGCCGGAACAAATATTCGACAACAATCAAGTGGATGGCTATCACTGCTTCCAAGAAAGGGAAGGTGTAAAAGGAGAGAGTATGGAGTGCTTCAAAAAATCTGATGGGCCAAAGGATGGTGGGCCGACATCAAATGGGCAAATTGGGCTTGGGGGACTGGTTGAGGTGGTTGGGTCTCAAGAGGAAGGAAACAATATTGGGCTGGAATTAATTGAGATGGAGGGCAAGCGTAAGGAGGGGCAATAGAAACAGTAGGGGATGACAGTATTGGGCTGTTAAATAAAGTTAATCCAGACCCATGTTTAAAATTAGAGGATCGTCGAAATAGTGGAGAACAAGAAATTAGAGAGAGCTGGGTGGTGGGGTTGAAAATGGGGAGAGGAAAAAATAATGGGGTGGGCTCCAATAGGGCTAGCGCTCGGCAAATGGAGGAATGTGGTCAGGATAACAGAGGTGTGGAGGGGACGGGGAGTGAGGGAGAAGAGAGTATGGAGGTGCTGGGATTGGCCGGGAATAGAGGGAGTTCGGAAAGTAACAATTGGGTAGGAGATGGGGATAGCACACATGGCTCGGGAGTGGAATTTGTAGTGGGGATTTCAGAGGCCAAAGGGGCTCTGGATAAGGTTGAGGAGGCATTGGCTAAAGTGTCTAAAGTGGTGCAGTCCAGAAAAGGGGGGAATCAGGGGAGGCACAGGAAGATAAAGAAGGGGTGTTGTGGGATCCCGTCGGGTAGAGGTAAAGCAACAAATGCTAGAAATTCAGAGGGTGAGGAGTTTGCAAAGCTCTAGTTCACCACAGTTCGACTTCGTGAAGGGGTAAAGGTGATTGACTTTTCTGAGGCGGAGGCAATTTGGGATTTAGCCATGAAGTTAGGATTGGGGTGTTCGGTGGGAAGGGAAGAGGCGGTTAATCGGATTTGGGATGAAATAGATAGGGTTTAAGGCAGTGGGAGAGGCTGCTGATATTGTATGGTTTAGTTATCTATGCGTATTATTACAAGCAATTTGAGGGGGTTGAATGGGGCGGTGAGACGGAGGGTTGTATTGAGGTTATGTAAAAAAATTAAGCCAACGATTCTATGTGTTCAGGAAACTAAGATGAGTGAGATTAAAGAGGGATTGGTGTATAGACTTTGGGGGTCGAGGGGGTGTCAGTTTTGTTTTCAACCATCTGTTGGAAATGCAGGGGGTCTGGCGGTCTTATGGGAAGCGAATTGCTGTTCTTTTCAAGTGGTGGAACAAGAACATCGATTCATTTGGCTAAAGGGAAGCATTAGGGGGGTGCGAAGAGGTTGTTAATTTGGTCTATTTGCATGCTCCAGATGGCAGGCGTGAAAGATCAGAGTTTTGGAATTTACTAGGCCAAAGGGTCGTCGGAGAGTGAAAGGGTCGGATCGTATGAAGATGCAGGTTCAATTAGGGACTTCAATGGGTTGATGAATCATTTAGATTTAGTGGACCTACCAATGGAGGGGGGCATTTATACTTGGGTGGGTAGGGGAGGGAGAGCGGGCAGCAGGTTGGACAGATTTTTACTATTGCCGGGATGGTTGTGCCAGGATGGGGCTATTATCCAAAGGAGATGTGATTCAATTTTATCGGACCATTATCCGGTAAGATTGAAATTTAAGGAAAAGTCTTGGGGTCCAAAACCTTTTAGATTTTTCAATTATTGGATGGAGGAAAAGGGATTCTCAGATCTTGTTCGGGAAAATTGGGCGTCAGGGTGTCGAAATGGCAGGGATAGTAGGGGTTGTGGGTTGTTGGGCAGACTCAAGGACCTTAAATAGAGGATAAGGGGTTGGGAGGGGTACGATGCGGCTGATTTAGATCGTCGGATTAACAAGTTGATGGAAGAGATTGAAGAGTTAGATGATCATATTCAGGGGGACGGGATGGATGAGGCTGATCGGGTATCTTGGCGGGGGAAAAAAGAGGAGCTCAGGAAACTTTATCTAACGGAAGAGAGGAGGTGGTTTCAAAAGTCTAGGATCCGTTGGTTGAGGGATGGGGATAACAATACACGATTCTTCCATGCTGTGACCAAACTGAACAGGCATAAGAACTTTGTTGGGGCTATTAAAAGGGACGGAATGATGGTGGACGATCCGAGGGAGGTGAAGGAAATAGCTTTATCCTTTTTTAAGGGTGCTTTTTCCAAACAAAAGGAAGAAGAAATTTTTAAGGTTGAGTAGATTGGCCTTTCCAAAATTGATGAGCAGAATAAGTCCTGGCTAGAGAGGCAATTCACTGAGGAAGAGATAAAAACGGCAATATGGAGCTGTGATAGCAACTGGGCGCCGGGACCGGATGGGTTCAATATGGGGTTCTACAAAAAGTATTGGGATTTCCTCAAGGAGGAGGTGTTGGCACTGTTCAGGCATTTTGAGGGAGGGGGAAAATTACCGAGGGAAGTAGGGGGATCTTTTATTGCCTTAATTCCCAAAGTGGACTGCCCAATGGAATTCGGAGAGTATCGACCAATTTCGTTGGTGGGAAGTGTATATAAAATGATAGCAAAAGTTTTGGCTAGGAGATTACAAGGCGTTCTGGATGGATTCATAGGAGACTCACAAATGGCATTCGTGAAAGGCCGACAAATTCTAAATGGAGTGCTGATTGCATCTGAAATTATAGAGTCCACGGTATCGGCCGGAAGCAGTGGATTCGTAATTAAATTAGATTTTGCAAAGGCTTATGATAACATGTCTTGGGGGGCACTAATTGGAGTATTGGAGGCCATGGGATTTGGTGGTAAGTGGGTTAACTGGATTAAGGAGTGCGTGACTTCGGCTCGGCAGCGGTATTAGTGAATGGCTCCCCGACAAAATTTTTCAAAATGGAGAAGGGGTTACGACAGGGGGATCCTCTGTCACCATACTTGTTCGTGTTGGTAGCTGAAGTGATGAATCGGTTACTTTGGAAAGCGTCCGAAATGGGCCTGATTTGTGGACTGAAGGCTGGGGGTGCGGGAGCAGAAATTACTCACTTACAGTACGCGGATGACACCATACTGTTCTGTAGAGGAGAGCTGGATTAGGTAGTGATAATTAAAAGGGTACTCAGGTGTTTGTCATTAGCGATGGGACTTAGAATCAATTTCAGAAAGAGTAGCACTATTGGCATTAATGTTCCTCAAGACCTGGAGAGGGAGGCAGCTGGGATTCTTGGATGTGGGGTGGGGTCTTGGCCGTTAAAGTACTTGGGTATTCCAATCGGTGGCAGGATAAACGGTGTTGACATTTGGAGGCCGGTGTTGGATAGAGTCTAAAAGAGACTAGAAGGTGGCAAGGGAGACTTTTATCACAAGCAGGAAGAGTCTGTCTCATCAAGTCAGTAATGAGCAACATGCCGATCTATTTTTTATCTTTGTACAAGGTGCAAAGGTCGGTCGCGGACAGGTTGGAGAGATTGAAACGTCGGTTTTCTGGAATGAATGGGACGAGAAAAGAAAGATACACACTGTGGCATGGGAAATAATATGTGGGCATAAAAATGATGGGGGCCTGGGAATTAGAAGCACCATGGAGTTCAATAATGCTCTTTTACTCAAATGGTGCTGGAGGTTTGGGAAGGAAAACTTACTGTGGAAAAAGGTTATTGATCATAAATACTATGGAGGAGCGGCGCCTTTGGTACCGGGGTCGAAGCAGGGACGATCTGTGTGGAGTAAGATAAGTAGCAGCTGGGATGAATCACTCGCGTTAAGTATGGGTGAAGGGTTTAGGATATCTGTTGGTAATGGTTCCTCGACTATTTGGAAAGATGTGTGGGTGGATGAAGGTCAACCATTGAAGCTTTTATTCCCTAGAATCTTTGCTTTAGCCATTAAAAAGAAGGGGTGTATTAATGAGTTTGGAGTATGGGAAGGCTTTGTATGGAAATGGAGTATACATCTGAGGAGATCATTATTCGAATGGGAGAACGAGCTGTGGGAGGGTATGATGCAAACTATAGGCAGGCTGAGGTTATGCAGGTATGTTGATGATAGAGTCATTTGGGATAAAGAGAGTAGTGGTATTTTCTCGGTTAGGTCCTGTTGGAGAAGGGAGGCAAGGGCTGTCTCGGTAGGGATCGAATGGTTGTGGCATAGGATATGGAGAATCAAGAGTCCAATGAAGACAAGATTATTAGCTTGGAAGTTGGCAAAAAACGCATTGCCTGTTAGGGAAACACTAGTAAGGAGAGGGTGTCTACAAATAAGCAATGCACAGTGCTCATTGTGTGGAGTGGAACTTGAAACGGCTGAGCACCTTTTTTGCAGATGCAAAGTCATAGGGGAGATCTGGAGACAGGGAGCGGCGTGGTTTGGAGTATCATGGACATAGCCAGGCAGGGTAGAGATCTTATTGGCTACATGGTTTGGGGTATGGCCAGCAAAAAGAGTGGAGGAATTATGGATGCTGACAGGGATGGCAATGATTTGGGTTATTTGGAAAATTAGGAATGGTGTAATATTTCAGGGACAATCTCTTGAAAAGAAGGCAGTGGTGGATGAAGTAAGGAGGAGGGTTGCTCTTTGGTGGAGGGCAACGCAGAAGAGGATAGATGGGAGTTTGGGGAACCTTGAGATGATCTTTCCTGAAGGGATGGGCCGGAGCAGAGTTCTGAGGACCCTAAGGCATCGGAGGGGGCTTGCATGGGAGAGACCGGAGTCGGGGTAGTGGAAGATTAATACAGACAGATCATCCCTCGGTAATCCAGGGCCGGCCGGGGTGGGTGGAATGATAAGGAACTCGGAGGGTGAGAGTATTTATATACTTTCAGATAAGATTGGTATTGCTGACTCTTCGGAAGCAGAAATGTCTGCTATAAGCAGGGTGTTCGAAGCCCTTATTCGCGATCAAGGATTTCCCTTACCCAAGTTGGTGTTTGAGCGTGACTCTATCAATGTTGTAAAATGGATCAAAGAACCAGGAGGGATTCCATGGCGCTTCAGGAATCTTATTCGTCCGATAGTGAAAGTATTGAGATTTGCCGGTGAGGTTCGAGTACAACACATCTTGAGAGAAAGGAACGAAAAGGCTGACCAACTTGCGAAGGACGGAGCAGGGGGACTTAGGCGTGTGGAAGAGTGGTGCTGAGCTGCTGCAGTGCTTCTGCTTAGATCTTTTGAATGTAGTTGGGGGTTTAAAGGATCCGGAGACTCAGTGGATGAGAAAGGGATTTGTAGGCTTGTCGATGGTAGTTGTTTTCTCAATTCTGACGGCTGTGAAAGTTGATTCGTCCTTGGCTTTCACATTTGAAGAAGTTGAAAATTCAGAGGGTAGAATTGCTGTTAAGGGAGTGGGTGGGTTGGAGAAATGGATTGTGTATGGAGGAAATACATGTCTGGATCACAAGGTGGCCGCTGTAATTGATGTATTTGTGCAAAATTTAGTTGTTTTTGCTTTTTCAGGTTGTAGATGCTGTTGGAACCTCGCGAGGAAGGGTGAAGATGGTTTTTAGTTGCTGCCATAATGCGTTTATGGTCCACAATGTTGTAAAGGATGCGGATGAGACGTATGCTACCCGGAAGGACAAAATCGGTCGTGGATGCTGGTACTTCGCGGGAATGGTGCCGTTTGCTATTAGGAAATTGCTGCAGTTGGTTCATTGCTTCAGTTAGTGCATGCCACTGCAAATGTGAGGTGTAGATCCTTGGACACTTAGTGTCATTGGAGCAAAGCTTCTGTTAAGCTAAACCAGGCAGGAAGGACGGTTCAGACATGGTACGTACAAAGCTTCAGTCAAGCTAGACCGGTGAGATATTGCACTCTTCAAACTCTCTGTAATATATGTATAAGTAGCGGTCATGTTGGCATTCTTGATCTTGTTTCAATCACTCATATCTTTGCTTACATAAGTTCATTCCACTGCATCGAAAATTCCCCTTGGAATCCTGCTTCTTGTCTACTATACGCCAGTAAGCCATGGCCTGAGTACAATCGTCATACTATTTTTTACACCTACGAGCTTTCGATACCCAAACCAACAGCCTATAACCGCTATAGCCATATAGAATTCTTGCCCTTGGGATATTGTAGAGAGTCTGTTAATGTGCATGTGGAAAATCCTATCGTCGATTGTAAATATTGTTAGTCGGAAACTTAATAGAGCCGTGAAGGCGGTAAAAGGGGTGACGGGAGGGAGTATGAGTGGTACCTGTGTTGTAAGTTGTATTCTGGCCGGGCAGATTGGTCTGCCCACGGTATGGAGAAATGTCGACAAAAAGAAAAGAAGAAAAAAAACAGAAGAGAAAAAAAAAAGAAAAAAAAAAAGAAAGAAACATTGTGAAAAAACACAAAAAATGTGAAAATTTGAAAAAATTGTTGAAAAAAGAGTTAAGATATAGGGAAGCTTTGGGATATTGAATATGAACAAGGGTTGCTTTTGTTAGAGAGGAATAGAGAAGCATCAGTGGGTAGAGTTTGTAGAAGGAAAGTGTACAAAGATTGAGTTAAAGATTCATGTTTTTGTCTGTCATTCAGAATGAATTGGTTACCACCATGCCAAGTCATGTGTTGCGCATCACGATTTGATTTGTAGTATGAACATTTATAGACTGCTCCACGTTCCCCTCATAGCCATCCACTTGTCCATGTTGTCGTGTCATATTTCGCCTCAGCCCTGTCTATAATTTTCTGTGGCCTTTTTATTCGATGCACTGGTCTCTGAATGATAAAGCAGGGGAGATATGATGTTTGGAACAAATGAATGGAATGCCAATGAGACTTAGAACATAAGAGTATGAAATGAGAGAATGTTGAAGAAGAAGCGGTGGAAGGAGTTCTGGTGACCTGGGAATGATGTTTATGTTTCTGGTTACATGCCTGGAAATTTTGTGCTTTAGGGTCCTGCATAAGTGTCTTTGTGCCATTTCGTAAATTTGGTTGCAGAGAAAGACCATGGGTCGGTTTATGTGGAATTGTGCTTAATTTATGTTTTGAGAATAGGATTTTGTATTCTAGACCTTCGCAATTCTACTGTTCCTGTGAAGGCCTTGCGGTTACCCGTGATCTGATGTAACTACACATTTCTGTCTTGGTGCTTAAATGAAACAACATTTCCCTCAAAAAAAAAAAGTACCCACATTGGTGAAGACAGGTATGGGATCCATGATCTTACTCCACCTACACTGCTCCTCCCTCCCCCAATCACCCAAAATTACCCATCTCCAGCATTGCAATTTCCTGTTAAACACTATCTTACAAAAAGAATTATATGAAGGAATATGTGACTCCAAAAATGGCATTAAGACACGGAAGAAATTATTGCAATGCTTTCCTGAAATTAATGCTTACACTCTGAAATTTGCCAAAACGAATGCAAGAAATGTGATTATATGGAGTTGTGAAATTGCTAGTATCTAATGAAACTATAAAAATAAGATATCCAATAATTTTGGTCTCAATAAATAGCCTTACAATATCTGTCTAGTTGACAGTGGAATCTGTTAGGTCCGTTTGCGTGGATAACCAATTAAGTAGTCCTGAAAACTAGTTCAAGCACCTTTCGTGGACACGTTAAACAGTTTAAGAAATTAAGCAACGGAAAGTAAATAAACTGTAAGAATAAAGAACTCAAGGTTTGTTGACCCAGTTCGGCACAAGCCTACATCTGGGGGATACCAATCCAGGAGATTCACTAATTGTTTTGACTTGATCCTCGATCTAAACAATAGTGATTTGTTTCGCCCAACTGCAATCACCAAGCGGACTGAATTGTCAAACCAAGACACTCCCCCTGTCTTGATGAAGATCTCCCCGACCTTGCTTCAATCCCTTGAAGGCTCCTCCTTCAAGTTTGCCCTTGGTCGAAACCTGTTGGCGACTCTCCTCCTTGAATCTTTCAATTAAGCTCTTTGAGTTTGACGACTCCTCGGAAGGCTTGATTGAATCCGTCGTCCTCAATCAAGTTCACATTAGCACTTTTGATCAATCCACACGAGGAAGTGTTGATCGTATGTTTTCCTTCAAGATGATGAATTCAAGAACTCGGAAGAAATGTGATTCTCTTAACACAATATACTCGATCGCACAAGGGAGAAGATGAATAATGTGAGCCGTATACCATTCATCCCTTGGCCGTCCTTTTTGAAGAGAACCACAACATCTCCATTCCAAGGTAAGATATTCTTACCATAATTATACGGATCCTTGGAATGGAGTTGCCCGGATTAGAGGATCCTTATTTCCTTACTTCGTGTGCGGGATCCGGGCAGAAGATTAGCTAGCCGTTGGAGAATCTTCATGTGTATATTCGCCAGCTCTCCTTCCTTTACTTAGTTTGTCTGCTGTTGACGAGGTTGGTTCAACAAAGTAGTTCAGACATCGGTTGTGAACACATTTGCTCAAAACTGGTTCCCAACAATCTCCTCCTTTTTGGCAGAATGTGGGCCAGTATAAGAGTTGATTCAACCGATATCTAAACAATTGACACTAACAATGATGTAGAAATACTTCCCATTAAGACCCAACCACCAATTACAATGATTCCCAAACACAAGATAAACTATACTAATGCTCCGTACAGGATTGCCTATCAAATATTCTAGGAGCATTTACATCAAAAGTAAGCACATGGCAATAATCATAAAATAAAGCATATAAGATCATAATTTAATTATTACAGGCCATTGTGCAATTGTCCAGCAAAAACAGTTATAACTAGTTCACGAAAATAGTTCAGACAAAAAAAAGTTACCCTTCATCAGCAGAAACTTTCTTCCACCAGGCTGCCCCATGTCGATTGTAGTGCATACCAGAGGAACCGATCAACGGCTACATCAACTTAACTCCCCCTCTGGCGCACATTTTGCCCAAAAAGGGCATGTCACTCAGATTCCTCAGAGGAATCCTCAGCCGAGTCGCTGGACTCCTCTGCTGGATTGGTATCCAAATCCTGTTAATCATCAGACCAAACATCAGGAAGCTGTCTGAACAGCTTTTCTGCAGCTTGGACACGACTGTGCACTTGAGCTTCCAGCACTTTGAGGTGGCTGATGTGGTCAGTGAGTTCATCTCGGAGCATGGAGAAAGCATCTTTTGCAGGGATCTTCCCTCCTAGACCAGCCAAGTCTGGCTTCTTCTTTGCAAGATTTGAGGAAAGTTTGAAGTCGGCAATGTCCTCAGGGCGATCATGCTTGCTCCCAAGAATGTGGAGATGCTTCAGGTACTCAGATATGAGGCCAGGGAAGGGAAGAGTGGTGTTGTACTTCCTTTTGATTGTGCCCGCGAACGCCAACATTTGTTCGAGCACAAGGGCTCCATAGTTGATCTCATACTTCTGGTCTATGGCAAACAATAATTTACACATGCTTTTTGACACGACAGAGTGGTTAGCAGTGGGCATGATGTTGTGTGCACATAATTTGTAAAGCAGTGAAAACTTTTGGGTTAGGACACCAGCACTTAACCCCTTTCCTTGAAACTTTTTCCCTTCAACTCCAGTGAGTGTTTCAGCAATAGTATTCATAGGGAACTTGGCACTTCGAGAATAAACGGTTTTCAGAGAAGTTCGGGGTACCTGGAGGAAACGATTCAGTGCTCTGGCTTTGAGTTCAAACAGTTGGCCATGTGCATAACTGAGTTCGAACCAGGGGCTTTTGGAGTTGAGGACTTCAAAGCTCAGGTTTGCATAGAAATGCCTAACTAGCTGTCCCTTATATTGCTTGATCTCTGTTCCCCAGAATAGAAGAGATCTGTCCTCCAAGTATTTGTGCCATCCCATTTCCTCATACCGCACAGCTGCAAATCTGATCTCAGGGTGCACCTTCATCCTTTCCAGAACAGTTGAGAAGTATTGCTCGGACACTACATAGTAGAAGGTCGTGGATATGGCGTTTCCAGCATCAATGATCTCAGGTTCATGTTCTTCAGACGAGGATAAGACGATTTTTCTCTTCATGGATCCAGTGGCCTTGGAAGACCCTTCAGGTTCAGAACGAGTCCGCTTCTTGGGTTCGGACTCCTTGGGTGAACGCCTTGGTGGAGTAGGCTCTCGGGTTTCTGGTTGGGTTACCGCTTCTTGCACAGTGACTGGTTCAACATTGACCTCGACTCTTTCTTCAGATTCTTCCTCTTCGGAACTTTCTTCATCGGACTCTTCCTCCTCGCTTTGAGTGTCTTGAGATCCCAACTCCTCGGACTGGTTGTCAGTGGAATTCTCCCCCTCAAGTGGTTCCTGGGCATCGATTTGAGGGTGCTCAGAGTCTCCTCCGGACTCATTATTCTGGTCGTCTTCAGAGTCAGATGAACTCTCATCTTCTTCTTCTTCTACTTCCTGCTCGGTGTGGACAGTAATTTGGGCAGGAACAACGGGCTCTGGTTCTTTTCTCAGAACATGCTTCTTTTTCTGACTGGTGGTTCGAGCAATCTCTTCAGTGATCGCGTTGACAGTGATGTTTCTTTCATCATCGCTGATTTCGCTCATGGATTCGTCTTCTGAGCTTTCATCATTAGCCTCTTCAACATAGTCTGAGTCGAGTTCTTCCTCATCAAGGTGTTCTGTGACAGGTTCGGACGCCTTCAGTGAACCAGCTTGGGTCACTGTGGTAGTGATCTGCAGGGGTTCTTCTGGGGTTGCTTCAACGGTGGTGACTGGTGCTGGGTTGGTCGGAACACTTGGCACTGTTACTACCTTCTTTGCAGGAGTTTTCTTCTTTGGCTTTTCAGTGGACACCTTTGGTGCAACTTTTGGTGCAGGTTCAGCGGATTTGGTGGACACTCCTGTCTCTGTCGCATTGTCAGCGCCCAAGTTGGGGAGGTCAGCTAAGATTGCATCAATGGGTCCAAGTGCCATGGCTAGGTCAGCCTCAACTCGTTCACTGATCGAGGCGTTCTTCCTTGCAACTGCCTTCTCACAGGTCTTTGAAGTGGAAACCGCTTTTCCCTTTGCTTTCTGTACCTCTGCTTCTTTTTGTTTCAAGGCTTTGGCTCCGACTACTTCTGCTCGAATGTCGAGCGGGTCTTGAACGACACCAATGGCTCCCCTTTCTCCGGCAGTGAATGGAGAAGAAGAAGGAAATGGAACAGCAACCAAAGATGGAGTTTCCGAGATAGTTTGCTCCATGATCGCCTTCTGGACAGCCTTGGCTCGCCCCTTAGCGCTGGATTCCTCAGGAGAGATCACCTTTTGCTTTCAGCAGTTGAGGCAGGAGTCGGGTCTTGTGATTTGGAGCCTTGGCTTCCTCTCGTCTTCACCATGGTTTCTGAAAAGGAAAGACTTTTGGCAAGAACAAGTGAAGAGGAATGTGTGTTTTGGAGAGAAAACTAGAGAGAGTATTTGAGGTCGAGAGAGGGTGAATGCAAAAGGAAATCTGATCACTATCAAATCTTATGGAGGTAGTAAACAACTTCCCTTAATTTAAAATATGGTAAGAAGATCACAACTTCCCATAACCGCAATCATCACGTTTTTGAATGGGGATATGTAAATAACCGTTCCCGCCTCAGCTCTTGACAGTTCGGGCTGTCACATCAATTTTGAATTTTGAAATTTTGAAGAATAACTTCCTTAGTAAAGAGATCCTGCGAATCATACTTAACAAGATAGTTAGAATAACATAATTAAGGTAATAAAATATAAAATTACACAAAATATGGAAATTGCAAAAATAAAAACTTATTCCACAATTTTCGGGATTTTTATGTGATCGTGCATAGGCCAAGATCCCTTCTCAATTTTTCAAATCTCTCGCGATCAAGAGCCTTAGTGAAAATATCCGCATGTTGCTCAGTAGTTCCGACATGGTGTATGGACACTATTCCTTCTTCAACAAGATCCCTTATGGAGTGGTGTCTAAGGTCAATGTGCTTAGTTCTCCCATGTTGAACTGGATTCTTTGAGATGTTGATCGCGCTCATGTTGTCACATAGTATAGTGAGGACTTCTTGATCAATCCCATAGTCTAGCATCATTTGCTTCATCCATAGCAATTGTGCACAGCAACTTCCAGCTGCAATGTATTCAGCTTCGGCAGTTGATAGGGAGATGGAACTTTGTTTCTTGCTATACTAACTAACTAGGTTAGTTCCAATGTAAAAGCATCCTCCGGTTGTGCTTTTTCGATCATCCGCATCACCTGCCCAATCTGCATCACTATAGCCAAGTAGTGAAAGATTAGATTCTTTAGAATACCATATACCAAGATCACTTGTCCCTGAAACATATTTGATCACTCGTTTGGCGGCTTTTAGGTGTGACTCCTTGGGATCGGCTTGATAACGTGCACACACTCCTACTGCATAGCTTATGTCTGGTCGACTTGCAGCTAGGTATAGTAGGCTTCCAATGATGCTTCGATAGAGTTTTTGGTCCACACTTTGACCACTGGGGTTTTTGTTCAGTTTGTCATTAGTCTCTATAGGTGTTCGGACGGGTTTGCTGGACTCCATGCTAAACTTCTTAACAATATTTCAGGCATACTTGGTTTGACTTAGAAATATCCCGTCTTTCTTCTGAGCAACCTGCAGGCCAAGAAAATATGTTAGTTCTCCTACCATGCTCATTTCGAATTCCTTACCCATGATTTCGATGAATTGGTCTTTGAGCACATGATGAGTTGAACCAAAGACAATGTCATCAACGTAGACTTGAGCAATGAGTATTCCTTTGTTTTCTCTTTTGATGAAGAGGGTCTTATCCAGGCTTCCTCTTTCAAACCCGTGTTCCAGCAGGTACTTGGAAAGCGTTTCGTACCAAGCCCTAGGAGCTTGTTTCAATCCATAGAGTGCCTTGTTGAGCTTGTAGACATGTTGAGGAAGATGGGGGTCTTCAAACCCTCTAGGTTGTTCTACGTACACTTCCTCATTTAGCCATCCATTTAGGAAGGCACTTTTGACATCCATTTGATAGAGCTTGAATCCTAGTGAGCATGCGATGGACAGTAGGAGTCGGACTGCTTCAAGTCTTGCTACAGGAGCGAATGTTTCACTGAAGTCCACACCTTCGACCTGGGTGTAGCCCTGAGCAACTAATTGAGCTTTGTTCCTTGCAATATTCCCTTTTTCATCACTTTTGTTGCGGAAGATCCACTTGGTTCCAATTATGTTCTTGTCTTGAGGTCTTTCAACCAGGGTCCAGACTTCATTTCTTTCGAACTGAAGTAGTTCATCCTGCATGGCATTTATCCAGTGTTCATCTTGAAGAGCTTCTTCAACTTTGGAGGGTTCGATCTTTGAAGTATAGCAGTGCAAGCCAGCTAGTTCTTTAAAGTCGATCTTTTTTCCTCGAGTCTTTCTCCTTTCATTTACATCACCAATAATGTCTTCAGGGTCATGGTGCTTGTGAATGCGTCCATTTAGATCCTTTTGAGACTCTGCTTCTCGTAACAAGGCGTCCATGTTGGGCGTTTGGACTCGTTTGGTGGACATGTCATCAGAAGTGGTTTGAGTTGCACTATTTTGATCATCCTAACCGCTGGGAGTTTCATCATCGTAAGGTGGAATATCCTCCTTGCTAGGCACATCTTCTATGGTCACATTTGTGGATTCCAGTACTTCCCTTGTTTTAGGAAGATATACTCTGTATGCACGACTTGTGGTAGAGTATCCCACAAATATTCCTTCATTACTTTTTTCTTGAAACTTCCCAACATGTTCCCTGTCATTTAGAACAAAACACTTGCTACCAAAGACATGGAAATAAATAATTGAGGTCTTTTTACCGTTCCAAATCTCATATGGAATCATAAGAGAGTTTGGCCTTAAGTAGACTCGGTTTATGGTGTAGCATGCTGTGTTAATGGCTTCGGCCCAAAGGAATTCAGCCATTTTCTTTGAATTGAGCATCACCCTAGACATTTCTTGTAGGGTTCGATTTCCTCTTTCGACTACACCATTTTGTTGTGGTGTTTTTGGTGCCGAATATTCATGCTTAATTCCATGTATTGTGCAGTATTCCTCAAAGAACTGATTTTCGAACTCTCGTCCATGATCACTTCGAATTCGTTTCACCTTGGTGTCCCTTTCGGTCATGAGTCGATTGCACAGCTTCTCGAAAGCTTTGAATGTGTCTCCTTTTTCCCTGAGAAAATCTACCCAAGTGTATCTGGAGTAATCATCAATACATACAAAAATATATTTTTTTACCTCCCAAACTTTCAACCTCAGTTGAACCAATAAGATCCATGTGCAGTAGGTCAAGACATTTGGTCGATCCAGGGTGTTCAGACAACTTGTGTGAGCTCCTATGCTGTTTGTTTTTGGCACATTCGTTGCAAAATTCTGCATTTGATTTTTTGAATTGAGGAAGACCTTTGACTGCCCCGGTTCTGCTGAGTCTGATAAGATCTTTGAAATTGAGATGTCTGAGTTTTTCATGCCATAGTGTGATGTGATCTTTTCCTGCAGCTGCACCAAAATTGCAAGTTTGAACAAGATGATAGCAATTATTTTTAGAGCGCAAACCTCTCATGATGCATTCTTGATCTTGGTTGAGCACTGGACAATCTTTCTTGGTGAACTGTACCACGAGGTCCTCATCACACAGCTGACTGATGCTAATCAATTTTGCTTGGAGTCCATCAACTAGGAAAACTGGAGACAATTCCCTTGAGCCATTGTTCTCAATGGTGCCTTGTCCAACTAGGGCACCCTTTTTCCCATCTCCAAATACAACGAATCCTCCATCAATTTCTTTGTAGTGTTTGAGCAGACTCCTTTCACCCGTCATGTGTTTGGAACACCCACTATCGAAGTACCATACTTTGTCCGCAGCATTCTTCTTTTGTGAGAGAAAGGCCACATGACATCTGTTCTGAATTTTAGGAACCCATTCGCACTTGATGGAGATCAGCTTCATCTTGATTTTGTCATTTGGCCAGGTGATGGGTCTTCCTGCTTGTAGGTCTCTTACTAAGATTCCACAGTTCTTGGTTTTGTGGCCTTCAAGCTTGCAGTAGTCGCATCTGAGTGGGATTGGAGGAGGTGGTCTTCTTGTCCATTTGTTCCTTCCTTCATGATGAAATGATTTCTTGATAGTTCGGTGTTCACTTAGCATCCCTCCGGACACAAACTTGCTTTTCTTTTCTCCTCTTGAGGTTGAGGCTTGATATCCCAAGCCTTGTTTGTTACTGCTTGGCCTTCCCATAGAAATTACATCATCTAACTTAGCTTTTCCTTTGTTTAGTGCCGCTAGAGTGCTTTCCGCCTTGGCAAGTTTGTCTTGAACTTCGGTAAGTTCGGTGTGAAGAGCATCTTTCTTTCCAAGCATACTATAGTACCACAGTTTATAGTCAACTTTTTCAACCTCCAGTTCCTTGTTGTCTTTCTGGAGTTCTGCATTTTTCTCACGTAGTTCGTTCACCTGTTCAGACAGTTCTGTGGACACCTTTTCAAGTTCCTGATTTCTGCTTGTGAGACTTTGGAGTTGTTCCCTTAGGCTCCCATTCTCAACATGTAATTCTACTGATTCAGCAATAGACATTTCCAGTTTTTCGAACGTTTCTTCATAGAGATCATTAAGTTTACTGATGCTTTCATCCTGATCCCTAGCAAAAGAACGAACCATGTTAGAGGAAACCATATTGACTGAGTTGGTACCAATACCTGCCTCGAGTTCATCATCACTGTCGGAATCCCATGTGCCGATGAAGGCTACTCCATAGTCTACACCATGTTCATTGGACTCCTTCTCATCTTCAGAGTCACTGAACGTTACTTGGTAAGATTTGCTTGACTCCTTTGGTCTGAGATTGGCACAGTCCTTCTTCATATGTCCTCTTCCCCCACATTCAAAGCAGATGATCTCCTTGTCATCTTCAATCTTTGAAGATTTGGATTTATTTCTGTCGAATGACTTCGAGCCTTTCTGAGTGGACTTTGAGTTTGATGTCCCGACATCTTTCTTCATAGAGGAGTTGAATCTTGATCTACGGTTCTTGATGATCTGATTGAGTCTTTTGGACAACATGGCCAATTCTTCTTCGTCACTATAGTCCTCATGATCTTCCATGGAGGAGTCATCCACATCCTTGGTCACGGATTTGAATGCCACTGGTTTACTTTTGCCCCTGGGGTAGTGATCCATTTCCCACGATTGTAGGATTCCCATTAGTTCATCGACCTGCAATTTATCAAAGTCTTTGTATAGTTCAAGTGCGGCTACTTTTGCATTGAACCTTTCCGGAAGCGTCCCAATGATTTTTCCTACAATATCCTGCTGAGAATACACTTTGCCAAGCTGAAGGGCTTGGTTGGTTAGATCACGAATACGACCAATATATTGGCCAACTGATTCATTATCATCCATAGAAATCTTATGAAATTGAGCATCGAGAGTAATGATCCTAGATTTCTTTACCGGAGCCATACCCTTGTAGGTATTGGCTAAAGTAGTCCAGACATCATATGCGACCTTACATCCAGCGATGAGTCTGTATTGATCCTTTGTGAGAGCATTGTGAATGGCATTCAGGGCTTTGGAGTTGGCAAGCTTCTCGGCAGCAGTCCATTCACTCCTTGGTTTGATGGTTTTTACACCGTCTTCTTCTTCTACTGGAGGATGGTATTGGTTTTCTACTGCATCCCAAGCCCCTTCATCTAGAGCGATTAGAAAGGCCTCCATTTGATCTTTCCAATACGCATAGTTGGATCCATCGAGCAATGAAGGTCTGGTTACTGATCCGCCTTGGTTTTCCATGCTTCTTCGTCTGGATCTCGCTGTCCAAAGCGTGTGGCTCTGATACCAATTGTTAGGTCCGTTTGCGTGGATAACCAATTAAGTAGTCCTGAAAACTAGTTCAAGCACCTTTCGTGGACACGTTAAACAGTTTAAGAAATTAAGCAACGGAAAGTAAATAAACTGTAAGAATAAAGAACTCAAGGTTTGTTGACCCAGTTCGGCACAAGCCTACATCTGGGGGATACCAATCCAGGAGATTCACTAATTGTTTTGACTTGATCCTCGATCTAAACAATAGTGATTTGTTTCGCCCAACTCCAATCACCAAGCGGACTGAATTGTCAAACCAAGACACTCCCCCCGTCTTGGTGAAGATCTCCCCGACCTTGCTTCAATCCCTTGAAGGCTCCTCCTTCAAGTTTGCCCTTGGTCGAAACCTGTTGGCGACTCTCCTCCTTGAATCTTTCAATTAAGCTCTTTGAGTTTGACGACTCCTCGGAAGGCTTGATTGAATCCGTCGTCCTCAATCAAGTTCACATTAGCACTTTTGATCAATCCACCCGAGGAAGTGTTGATCGTATGTTTTCCTTCAAGATGATGAATTCAAGAACTCGGAAGGAATGTGATTCTCTTAACACAATATACTCGATCGCACAAGGGAGAAGATGAATAATGTGAGTCGTATACCATTCATCCCTTGGCCGTCCTTTTTGAAGAGAACCACAACATCTCCATTCCAAGGTAAGATATTCTTACCATAATTACACGGATCCTTGGAATGGAGTTGCCCGGATTAGAGGATCCTTATTTCCTTACTTTGTGTGTGGGATCCGGGCAGAAGATTAGCTAGCCGTTGGAGAATCTTCATGTGTATATTCGCCAGCTCTCCTTCCTTTACTTAGTTTGTCTGCTGTTGACGAGGTTGGTCCAACAAAGTAGTTCAGACATCGGTTGTGAACACATTTGCTCAAAACTGGTTCCCAACAGAATCACCAGCTAAACATTAGCTAAAACTATGTGACAAAACCCAACATATCTCCTTAGGGCCATCTCGGACATTTTAGAGTTCCTGAGCAAAAATAAAAATTGGGCCATATGAAAAGAATTATATTTTATTACTACGTAAAATTAATTTAATATTTATTTTATTAAACTATATAAAATAGTACTAATGAATTTGTCAAAATATATTTATTTATTTAAAATTTTAGATCACCGAAAGATTGAATGAATTATTAAACTATAAGAACTAGCTATAAGTTTAAAAATTAAACTCAATTTTACCAATAAAAGTACAGTTCAAATATAATATAACTAACAAATAACTTTAAAAAATGGCAATGACAAAAAAAAATCAAATAGTAATAAAAAAATGTACAAATATATATATACACTCCTAATATCCTATATAAATACATGGATGCTTGTGTAATGGGAAAAAAGACAATATGATCCCACAACTTTTGTGTGTTTCTGAAATGGTCCCAAAATTGTGCACTTCACTTAATCCATCCAATATGTTTGCTAATCCTCGCCCAAATGATCCCATCCGAGGTTAATGATCTCCCAGGCTGACGTGTCGCAAGGATTAAGGGGTTAATTATGGGACTATTTGAGAAATTGACGAAAGTTGTGGGATGATTTACCCGTTAATCCTCGCAATTAACCTCAGATAGAATCATTTGGCTGAGGATTAACAAACATATTAGATGGATTAAGTGAAGTGCACAATTATGGGACCACTTGAGAAACACACGAAAGTTGTGAGATCATATTGGCTTTTTCCCCTTGTGTAATGGAGGAAAAACAATGGCTAGAATAGCAAAATTTAATTACCGAGTTATTAGTACTAATATTATAAATATATTTTCTTTGGGTAATTTCAGGTATCACAAGCTTCATTGGGCGATTAATTCTTTGAGGATCTAATAGATATTGAAGTGTTATCTCTCACAAAATATAATTTTTGTCTACACAAAGACTCAAACTGGAGATATTTGCTTAAGTTGTTAGGGCCCATACAACTCAGGCCAATTGCATTTGATAATATTATAAATATATATTATTTTAGAGGAGCCATTAATGTAACGCACCGAAAATTCAAAACTGATTTTCGCAAGCATTACCGCTGTACTAACTATCCTAAACTAGTGACCAGCTAATTTAAAACAACTAGTACAAGATTGAGTAAACTTAAAGTGATCATCTGATTAATCCAGGTTAATGCGGAAGCTAAAACAAATAAAACACATAAGCACACAGGAGGTCCCACCATCATAATCAAATAAACATTCCAGCAGCTCATCCAGACTGCAAGCCTCTCAACAGCATACCAATATCTCAAACAAGGCTACCAGCCCAAAGCTGTAAATTACATAATGCCACCGGCCAACAGGAAGCATATTCTAGGCACACATGCCTCAACTAGCATAAAATCCAAGTCATAATAAGCAATAGAGTATCATATAATCATGTAAGATAAACATAAAAAGTCCTATCTATGTGATCTCTCAATACCCAAACCCATTTATGCTCCAGTGCCTCCAGCAGGATCTATAAAACAGACAAAAGCAAAGGGGGTCAATACAACGTACTGAGCAAGGCTACGTGCCGGGGAGTAAGGGAAAATAGCACCATATATCATAATAATAATAATAATAATAATAATAATAATAATAATAATAATAATAATAATAATAATAATAATAATAATAATAATAATAATAATAATATGAATAACATAGAAGAATATGTATAAAGCAGATAAAACATCACACCGTCTCATACCGGTGCTTCAACCATAATCATACAATTTATGCAAGTGATGAATGGCCTAACATACACCTATCTACCCTATATGCAAATGCAATGAATATGCCTAGCCGGCACCTAAAAACCCGGGCGGTATGAACCCACGGGTGAGGATATCATCAACTCCAACCCGTTACAGGGTAACATACACCATCCCCGCAGGGACCACAGGCATCACAGCCCAATCACAGGCATAACAGCCAAATGTATATATGCCCAGGACAGATAGATTCTCTTGCATGCCCAGCATAGCTTGAAAGCATGTCATACCGATAATCCCCATATCTCGAAAGCATAATCATATATACGCCCAGGACGGATAGATTCTCTTGCATGCCCAGCATAGCTCGAAAGCATGTCATACCGAGAATCCCCATATCTTAGAAAGCATAATAACCAATAATCCAGGCATAACAGCCAATCACATGCATAACAGCCAAATATCCAGGCATAAACGCCAAAATCCACCCCGCAGGGCCATCGGGACTCAACAACACCTATGAAGGCTGCCCGACCAGACATTTCCAATATGTCCATCCATTCATAATGCAATACCATGCATTATAATAACCACCCCAAAAGGGGTAACAAACATAACAGTCAATAATACACCCCGCAGGGCCATCGAGACTCAACAACACCTGTGGAGGTTGCTCGATCAATCATAAACATCAAAACAAGCCTTCGGGTTAATATGCAATAACATGCTATGACAATACAGTGATATTCAAGCACCTACACACTAGGTTCGCATGCTTCTCAACATATAAGGAATTCAATACATAGCCCCCTAGGCTAAGGCATTAATGATATAATCCAATAATCCTCATATACTTAATGATATCATAATTCAACAGTTCCCCTAAGCAATTCAACAACCCCACAGGCCAATTGATTAACCCACAGTTTACCAATAACATTTGGGGAAGTCATAACAATAATTGGTGCAAAGAAAACATCATTATAGAATCAAAATCGCACAAAAAGGGGCCAAACAGAGCCTTCCTGCGCTCACTGCGCACCCGCGTGCGTAAAACGCGACATACGCAGCCCAATACTGTAGCGATTACTGCAGCAATTATTGTAGCGAGTTACTGTTGTAATTACTGTAGCGAGTGATAATGGCCAGAAATGACCATTATTTTCAATCTATTTCCGTGTCTGAAACGGGCATTTGATCGCATTCCGATCTTATATTAAATAAGAAAGCAGTTGAATTGGACTGATTTATGCATAATTGTAAAAATATTGAGCTGGTATGAAAAATGCATAAATATGTAATTTTATTACATATTTATGTTAGAAAAATCCAAAAACATGAGAAAAAGAAAAGAAAAGAAAAAGGAATGAAAAAGATGGGAAAAGAAATGAAAACCCACAAAAAAGTTGATTTTACAGGATATTACGACGCTAGACACAACTACGACGCTATGCATGTATAGCGCCGTGGCTTGGTCTAGCACCGTAGGAGGAAACCAAAGCTGACATCTGAAGAGGAGCGGACGGCGCTAAGCATGGATAGCGCCGTAATCAAGTATAGCGTCGTAAAAGATGAATAGCGCCGTAGGCTGTCCACTGAGAGACAGAGAGTGTCTTCGAGATGGAAGACTACGACGCTAGACCTATAGCGTCGTAGTAGGATAGCGCCGTACTCAGCCTCAGAATTCAAATTTCAAGGCCTGGGGGCCCATGGGCCTAGGGTTTCTCGCCTATATATAGAGTTGTTGACTCCCTAGTCTTGTCACTTCACAACATTCTCAAACTTGGAGACAACTGCTGTTCTTGGAGTGTGTAGGTTAGTTAGGTAGTTAGTTTAATTTTTGTGTATTATTTACATTTATGCACTGTTTTTGTTTCTTTAGTTTAATGTTAGCTTAGATTAATGTTAGTTTTCATGTTTTAGACCTAGGTAGCCACTGTTATATTGTTTCCAGTTTTGTTGAACTTTCACTTAGGTTTGAAATACCCAAATGATGGATATTATCAAGCCATTTCTTATAAAATGGGAAGTTAATCTCAAAAAGAATCCCAAAATCATGAAATGGACATGGGTCCATGGATTTGTTGTGTTGTTTTTGGTTTCATGACCATTTGGTCACTTTATTTTTCTGTTTTGAGTGGGTTTTTGTGTTGTTTTGCTTTTATTTTGGGATTCATGCATGAAATGTTGGTTGAAAACCCTCACTTGGGTTTGTGGTTCATAAATGTGTAGTATAGCATGTCATTCTTTTACTGTTATGCATTTCTTTTGCATTTTTCCATTCACTGTTCTTAGCCTGTTCTTCATTATCATGCATTTGTGAGCCATGAACTTGAAAATAGGGTTTGCAATCGCAGAGATTGCATCACCCGAACAACAACATTGTTCTGGGCTAGCTACGACGCTAACCGCCCTACGGCGCTATCCTTGGATAGCGTCGTAGGTGAGGTTTAGCGCCGTAGTTATCTAGACTTAAACGAAATTTGCCCTACGGCACTAAACCAACGACGCTATCCTCAGATAGCGTCGTAATTTCTGTTTAGAGTCGTAGGTCCCCAAAACATTTTCCTTCTCACAATACCCACCTACGGTGCTATCCTCGAATAGCGTCGACATTTAATGTTTGGCGCCGTACTCCCCCGTTTCACAAATACTTCTAAAAATCTAACCTACGGCACTATCCTTAGGACGCTATCCTAGGATAGCGTCGTCATTTAATGTCTAGCGCCGTAGCATCCCTTCTTTTTCCAAAAATTTCTTTCTTCTCCAATTTCTCAAACCACCTACGACGCTACATCTACGTCGCTATCCTAGTATAGCGCCGTAAATTGGTGTATAGCGTCGTACATACCCCTTTAATCCAAAATTTCTCATCTCTTACACCAACCCATGACGACGCTACCCTCACGACGCTATCCTAGGATAGCGTCGTAACATCTGTTTAGCGTCGTAATCGGCAACTTTATGCAGATTTTTCCATTCTCCATCTTCACAATTAATTGATTGAACCCTTAAGCCAGTAATTAAAGGTCAATATTAGCAATAATGGAGATCAATAATCACCTGGATTAAAGGAACTTTGTTCAATATCCATTAAAATATTTTTCTATAAACAAAATCGTGATACCTTAAACAGATAATCCGGACTGTAATTAATTATGGTAGGAGGGATTATTTAAGCTATCAATTATGGATTACGTCCATAACCTTGCATGAGAAACCAATGTCTCTCATGCAAGTTCTTCTCTTTAGCTTATTTTATTTTCTTTTGTCTTTTGCGTATTGTGTAACAATTAGTAAAGAATACATCAGACTAATGTTGGTGGGTATTCCCTCACGGATAACTAGCTCGTATTCTGGGTTTTAGTTGCTAAATGTTGTTTTGCATGGTCTGGATGGCAGTCAGTGGAAGCCTTGGTGGTTCGTCCATCCGGGATTATAATAGCTGCTCAACTGATTCCCATCCGGATACAGTTTTATTTCATTTATCTTAATTTCCAAACCCAAATTCCAATCTGTAATATAACTCTGCTAATGGCTGTCAACATTAGCTGATAAGTACTGCAGAAAGGAAGCATGTAGGTTTTTATCCGAATTCATAGATAGTAGAGGCCCAACTGGCATTGACACTGCCATTGTAGGGACTAAGATGTCTAAATTCGCTCCATCCGAGTAATTGGGAAATTGGACAGTAGATGTTTACAGTCCACCCGATTATTCTGCCATTACTTTGGTCCTCTGACCACTTCATATTTGTGTTTCACTCTCTGTCTAGACCCGCCTCTATATTTTGGGTCAATTAATTTTACACGTCCATATATCCTTATGCATGATAATATTATGTACTATTGTGGTCTATAATATTTTGGGATCCTTCCCTTAGACAATAGAAGTCTAGATTTAAACAGATATTGTGTATTAAATTTCCAACAAAAACTCCTTTGTAAAATCCGGATCTGAGTAAGGGATAAATTCTTCAGTTATGACTAGTTCAAATTCTGTCAAGGGTTGATTTTGGGAAATTAGAAGCAGAGTCAGCGATTAGGTCTCATCTAGACTGAAAGGATCTGTATTTTAATTGAGAGTCTAGTACCTGTTTAGGGAATGGTTTTCAGATTCATTATTTTCCAAAATTATTGATTGTTGGGAATCCGAGATTAATTATTACATCGAGATGGGGTCCGCTTGGATTCAAATACAGTGTAATAAATAATCTTAGAGGAACAACACCCAGACCTTGGTTATTTTCTAAGATAGGGTTGAGTATTCTTTCAACTGCTACCCTCTTCTGCCAAAGCTTGTTTTTGAGTCCTGAGTAGTACATCCGGAATGAACTAATTTATTAGTTTATTTCATTAGTTTGTATCTCACAACCACCCGGAAGGAAGTGAACACACGAGCGGTTCATCGAGAGCCGGGAATTCTTGATCCATACTCCGTCATTCTGATGGGGAGCTGTCTTTTACTACCAGGGTCAGACCTTCAAAACCTCCGAGTGATAGGATTTTAAATGCTTTCTTTACCGCTTTCTTTTAAATGCTTTCGTTAGAGGTCACTCGGTTGTATTGAGAGTTGTGTAACTGCTACTAGGACTGATAGTTAAGGGATAGTTCAGGCTCGATTAGAATCTTTGGGTGTGACATGGGAGAATGACAGTGGTACTTGGCATTTCAACTAATGATCTGTCAGGTGTTGCTTATCCACCACAGATGAAATAACATACCCTGGCCGGGGTAGTTACAAATCTGTGGTATCTTAGAATTTGTGGTCTTAAGAACATGAAAACTCATACTGTAAGTACCTGTCTGTTAAAGGGAACGCAGTACTGAGAGCATGAAAATTAGCTATCTGATATGATTATCCCAAGCAAAGATCTGTGTATAAAAATGAAAGTTTAATATTACCTTATCTAATTTTTTTCCAATTTTTATTCTTTTCTTCCTGTCCCTTCTGTCCACACTGTGAATCAGCTTCATAGCTAGCATAGTGTAAAATTTCATTGCTCTTGCAGATAGTATTTATCGCATTCTTAGAATAACTTTACCCATTTTCTAGAATAGAATTTATATGCTTTGTAGAATAGATTTAAACGCTTTTGTAGTTTAGTTTAAATTCAGTCAGTAGATGATTAATCACTTTTCAAACCAATTGGAGCAATACGAGTGGAAAATCTAGTAAAACGACGTGGGCCCTGCTTCCATCGCACATCCTCCAGTGAACGATCCGGTCTTACTATAAATTACTGCAATTTTTTACACCGTGCGCTTTCGGGCCACAGTTTCTTAACACGAGTAATAAAAACGTGACAACCTATAAATATATCCCTAAACCCAACTCCGCCTTCATAAATTGGTTTCATTAAATAAAATTGAAAACCAGGATTATGATTTTTCAGAAAATACTCATGTAGCGGGAACTTGTCAAAAGTTTCATGGCAAGGATCTTCAAGGCACGAATTGTCAAAGATTTCATGCCGGGGAGGTCCATAACGCCGTTTGAACTCAAAGTTTTCCCTCATGAGTAATAAAAAGTGAACTATATCCTTAAACCCCTTTCCCATGAACCATAACTCTTTTTATTTAAATAAATTTAACCTGGGATATTTTAGAAAATACTCGTGTGACGAAATTGTCAAAAGTTTCAGCGAGTTACTGCGATAAATACTGTAGCGAGTTACTGTAGTAATTACTGTAGCGAGTTACTGCGGTAACTACTGTACAAGTTACTGTGGTAGTTACTGTTCAAATTACCGTGGTAATTACTGTTCAAATTATCGTGGTAATTACTGTGGTGAATTACTGCGGTAACTACGCGAGTTACTGTAGCAGGTACTGTAGCAGTTACTGTTCATCATCTTCTCCGATTTTTCAATCGATTTTCCGGCGATTTCGCCGGAATCCGACCCCCAAATACCCCCCCCCCCCCCCAAAACACGTAATTTAAGCAATATAATCCCTTGCCTGAAGTCTTCCAACAATAATCAACCTCCGATTCGTCGATTCCAAGCTTCGATTAAAGCTGATCTACAAAAATCCAACCAAAAACCTTTATTCCCGTCACCACCAACAACAACCATCAAACCCACTTCAAAACTCATCAAAAACAAGTTGTAAGGTGTGGAAATCACTTACCAAGACATACACAAGCAATCCCCTAGCTAGATTTGAGCTCAAACTTACTCAATCTCTCACAAGAACTCCATTTCCTTTCTTGTCTCCTCAAAAACGGGAATAAGCCCTAGTCTCCATTGTGAAATCTGAAAAATGGACTAAGGGGGCTGATTTGGTGGTTATAAGGGATGTGGGTCAACCCAGTTTGACAAATGGTCGGGTCGGAAGGTGGGTTAACGGGTTACACCACTAGTATTGACCACATTGCACCCATTTGAGCACTTGAGCTCTTATTCTTTTGTGGGTTCGAACCCACTTATTCTTCCACTTTATTAAAATCATACCTACAAAATATTCATATAATAAATCCTTTGTTAATTAACCACAATTGATTAAATTAATCATGTGTTAATTAAATTGGGGTGTTACAATTAAAGGCTTGGAAAAGGATTTGTGGGAGGTCATGTCACACAAATTATAAAGGGAACAAAGAGGAGGGATATGGGGCCGGGTGGGGATTCAAACCCCCAACCTATATGTTGGGAGTCAGGGGACTTACCACTAGAGTAAATTCCCAACCCCCAACCTATAAATATATTTAATTTGAACAACAATATAAATTGAAGAAATAATAATGCTAAAATAATTAATATTTCTTTTTTTTTTTCTTAAGAGAATTGAATCCTTAGGTTGAGAATTAGGGACCTTGACCATTTGGGTCAAGTCCCAATCCCAAAATAATTAATGTTAATAATGTATAGATGCTAAAATATTTATTATTTAATATGCATGTAAATTTGGTGCACATCAAAATAATAAATATCAAATATTTTTTAAAAAAACATTAAAAAAGAAAATAAATTGAAAATGGGGGCCCTGTGCGGGAGCTCCGTTGGCTCCCGTTAAAAGCCGGCCCTGAATTGATATGTTGTTATGAAATTGAGAAAATATACTTGATCTATAGTCTATACTTTCTTGTAGATTATTCCATCCGTCCTATTAAAATTAAAGTGATCACTTTTTTTATCTACGGAAGTCAATGCACTTGTTTAGCAGTTAAATCTTAAAATCTCAAAAATTATACTACCTCCGTCTCATTATATAATCGCTACGGACCCACCTGACACGTATGCCGATATATATTTTTAACAGTTAATAATTTAAATTGTGTATAATAAAAAATTATAAAAAACTTATATTCTAAAACTACAAAATTAGACAATTCTAACAAGATCTCACTTGACTATGTTTTTTTCTTACATAACTATGATAAAAATACGAATCAAACTTAAACAGTGAATAGTGCCAAAAAGTCAAATGTGACAATCTAAATGAGACAGAGGTAGTATATAGAGTATATATTCTAAAAGTATGTAACTAGAGGATTTTAACAAGACGCGCGTTGCCTATTTCTATAATCTTTTATTATTACATATGAAAGTACTTGCATTAAAATTGTGTTAGAAGTATAAATAATCAACAATATTAAAAATAAAAAAAACCATTATTTTTTAGCTGGACGGGTTAGGAAATGAATAGTAGGAAACCATGCCACACAAAAATATTAGTGGAATCTAAGGGGTGAGATTTAAAAATATTACTAGCATCCACTCCCAAATAAGTTTAGATAAGGTAGCTTCTAGTTTAGGGCCTTCTGGTGGGTGAGGGCTTTAATTTTTTAGACACGGTTTTATGGAGTACATGATACTACATACTACTATTAATATCTCCAAGAAAAAGAAAGACGTTACAGCTCAACACTGTACTAGAGCGTGGTTGGAAGAAATAAATTTACAGCCAGCCAGTCATGTAATGAGTCACATTTATTCCTCTTGAATTATTGCTGGAGTATTAGAATTTACCCCACCAAGCAACCAAAATCATTCATATATTCAACCTTCAGGAAAGACAGCAAAATTACCAGCATATATGGCAGTATGCATCAGTAATAATGTAGTACATCATTTAATATAATTTGAATAGATGGGTTCAAGATTAATGCATTCATACTCATTTGCTTGTAAAAAATACTTACTTTTTATGATGTACGGTTCGTCTTACCAGTCATATATTGGATCTACCGAATCATATATATATATCAAGCTGGGGACGACAACGATCTGTAACATTAATATCTGATCCGTATGCTATTTATTAGGGGAACTTCCATCTGTATGGCATTATATTTTTAACCTGTAATAAATACTCAAAATACAGAAAAATACTCTGTATGTATCCATTATTAATCAATTTAGTTATTTAATATGTTAATGTCTTTCTGAAAAATTCCAATAGGAATACTAGGGATAGGTTAGCATGCAGAATCGCCAAAATTCTGTACGTACAGATGGTGCTAATGGACAGTCCATGTTGTGCTAACCGGATAAGTGTTGCAATCATTTCTAATTATAAGACACTGTTAATTTGGGTAATGTGATATTTACTTTCTATAATGCTTAATCAATGTTGCTAGGGGACATTTCACGTCGTGCTAACCGGATAAGTGTTTCAATCATTTCCAATTATAATACACTGTTAATTTTGGTAACGTGATATTTACTTTTCATAATGCTTAACCAATGATGCTAGTGGACAACTCACGTTGTGCTAACCGAATAAGTGTTTAATCATTTCCAATTATAAGACAATATTAATTTTGGTAACGTGATATTTACTTTCCATAATGCTTAACCGATGGTGCTAGTGGACAGTTTACGTCGTGCTAACCGGATAAATGTTTCAATCATTTTACATTATAAGACACTATTAATTTGAGTAACGTGATATTTACTTTCCATAATGCTTAACCAATGGTGCTAATGGACAGTTCACATCATGCTAATTGAATTAGTGTTGCAATTAATTTTAATTATAACCATTATTAATTTGGATAATGTGATATTATCTTTAACATATACAAAGCTTTAGCTTAGCAAATTCTGTACAAACAGAATCAGGAACACAACCTATTCCGGAATACTATACTGCGCATGGTTAATGCGGAAGAACAACCCAAAACGTTCCGTACGTATCAATAATTACTAATTTAATCCTTTAATAATTACTAAACCCACCATCCAAGTATCATAATCCAACCCACTAGGTCCTTTGGCCCTTCAATTGGTCTAATTATGTGATGTAGCAAAGATTAAGGGATCAAAAGATGAAATGGATTGGATTAGTATACTTGGAGGACATTTATCAAAATTGATCATTAATATACATACAAGACCATTGGGATGGTTATACGTGGAAAATCCCTTTTGGTACTATAGTATATACTCCGGGATGGGGAAATAAAATGCGACCAAATTTGTAACAAAAAACTTGCTAGCTATAAAACAAATTTAGCAATTGTAGTATATATGTTCAAAGGGGATAAACAACAAAGTACCAATTAAAATGCAAACTTCACGCTGAAAACTTTGGTTTTCGTTGTGGGGCTTGCTCTTGTAAGAAGACATTTGCTATCAATTTTTTTTGGTAAAAGCTTTTAATTTTTTTGGTAAACCAATTGAATATATATATATATTCTCTCCTTCCATTAAAATGGACTCTTTTTTTATGTTCCAATAAATTAGATATACATTTTTATTTTCGGTAAAAGTTAAAAATTCAATCGTTACCATCATTAAATTTAAATACAATTGCGTGACATTACATCAATAAATAAAAAATTCCAAACTCACTACATTATATTATTATGAAATCCAAACGCTGCGCCATCAAATTGTGCTAATAAATTAAAATTACAACCGCACTCCAATCATATCATATAAACTTCTAAGTAATTTGTACTCCCTCCGTTCTCGAGATTAAAAAGTGTTCCACAATAGTTATTATTTTTAAGTAGTTATATTCAGAGGCGGACCCAAGAATTTATGTATGGAGGGTCCTAGTTCTATACTTTTCCATGAGTTGTGCTTTTCCACGAGATTTTAATTTTTGGGTACCAGAGATATTGAAAATTTATAATTATATAGAAGGGCAACGTTTTTAAAACAGAACATAGTCATCGAAAATAATTAAACAACTTGCTAGTTGACAGTTTTCACAAATAATTGATAAAGAGATAATTTTACAATTAGATTACTAGAAACTAAAGAAAAATTTAAAATAATTTATAAACTTTAACTTGAATTAGAGAAAGAGAAGTAAAAATAAATACTATGGGATCATTAAATCAAATATAGAAAATAAAAATATGTATGTATACATATAGGTACATATATTTATAATATATTGTATGTAGTATATATACTATACAATTCCGTTAGGGTGCGACTAAGCATTTTGACTTGATGTACTGCGGTACATCGCAGCCATTGATTTAATTTATAAATTGATGGTTGAGATTAACTTAAAGGTTAAAATAGTAAATTTGCTACATTTAGTTTGTGAACGCTAATTCTTCCATTCTTCTTCCGTTCTTCTTCTCTTCTTCTTTGCATTTCAATGATTGATCTCATACTACCCTCCAATTTGCTTAATTATGCTGCTATACATAGATATACGTCGCTGAAATATTTTTAAATAAAGTCATTGAATTGTTCATGAAAACGTACCCGAAATATTCTAGTTGAGTCGCTGAATTGTTCTTCATAGCATCGCTGAATTGTTCTTCATGGCATCGCTGAATTCTTCTTGACAGCCTCGCTGAATTCTTCTTGACAGCCTCGCTGAATTCTTCTTTGTAGCGTCGCTGAATTCTTCTGTGTAATGTGGCTGAATGCTGAACTCTTCTAGGATAGTGTCGCTTAAATATTTTTTATAGCATCACTAAATTGTTTTTTTGTAGCATGATTGAAATTATCTATTAATATATTTGTTACCATTCGTTGATGATTATTTGAAAATATTAGATTAGATATGATATTATTTACCAAATATTAGATATGATAACATACTAAATATAGGTTTACCAAATATTAGATATGATATTATTTACCAAATATTAGATATGATAACATAAATGTTTTTGGTAGCATCGCTGAATCATTCTTGGTAGCGTCGCTGAATTCTGCTTGGTACCATCGCTGAATTACTCTACTTGATCTCGCTGAAATATATTTGATAGCATCCCTTCATTATTTTTGATAGCATCACAGAATTGTTTTTGGTAGCATCGCTGAATTATTCTAGGTTGCGTCGCTGAATTATTCTTGGTATCATCGCTGAATTATGCTAGATACGGTCGCTGAAATATATTTGATAGCATCCCTTCATTATTTTTGGTAGCATCACATAATTGTTTTTGATAGTATCGCTGAATCATTCTAGGTTGCGTCGCTGAATTATTCTTGGTACCATCGCTGAATTATGCTAGATACTGTCGCTGAATTCCTCTACTTGTGGTCCCTGAAATATATTTTATAGCATCACTTAATTGTTTTTGGTAAGATCGCTTAAATGATCTATTAATAAATTTGATACGTATCTTTGATTATAAAAAGATATTATTTGAAATATTAGATATGGATTACCAAATATTTAATATGATTTACCAAATAATAAATATGATAACATACTAAATATAGAGTTATCAAATATTAGATATGATAACATGTCTAAATACTTGTCATATCGCTGAAATGCATTGTTTTTAAAATGAACTATTATTGTGTTATGACAATTATACCCTTTTTCATTTACAACCCTTGGATTTTAAATGGACGCTTCAGATCGCTGCCTTGATGTGCTGTGGGATTTGTTGATTGCACCCTAACTGGACCCATATACTATATATAAAAAATAAAATAAAAAAATTTTTGGGGGGGGGGGGCTGGGCCCCACCAGGCCCCCAAATAGGTCCACCACTGGTTATATTATATTTTTACTATATTGTCATTCACTTTACATAAATGTTATTTGTTGATATTTATTAAGAATGTGTTTAATTAAAGAGTAAAAATATAAATTTATTAGTTAATTAATGCAGACCTTGATTATTGAAATTGAGCGAAAAATACATGGATGGAGTATACTCCGCCTACAATCCTGGCCAAAAGAAAATGAGCATAATAATTTACATGGATGGAGTAGTAATATTGAACGCGCAAACAATTACACGGCACTTAATAATGATGATTTTAGTGTCACCATCATTCATTTTGTACAGCCCAGATTTGTCAAAATCCAAACTTCATGTTGGGCCAAGATCAATACGAATTCATATATAGTTTGCCTGGCTCATATGAAGTATACTATGAATCTGAATCTGAGAAATGGTGGGATCAATAGGTCCCCTACAAAAGAAAAATGTGGAGTAATACAAATAATATATATGTTGGATAAATTATAACTTTTGGGAAATGGAGAATACAATATGCCTTCAATTATCTATGTTTCTTCTATCCAATTTACTCACATAAAAACAGATATTCATATGTCTTCTCATCCTATCAATTTTAGCAAAAAAAAAAAAAAAAAAAAATCAACTTCTGTTCGTAGTATCCAGAATTACCAATCAAATCCGGCTCGCCGTCGCCAGTGTCCCCATTTTGCAGGCAATGTCTCTCAGAGCATACTTCTGCACCTTTCCGGTCGCCGTTTTCGGCAGCTCCGCCATGAACACCACCGTCTTTGGCACCATATAATGCGGCAGCCTCGCCCTGCAAAATTCGATCACTTCATTCTCCGGCGGCGAAACCCCATTCTTTAAGCTCAAGAAGGCGCATGGCGTCTCCCCCCAGTAATCGTCCGGCCGCGCTACCACCGCCGCCTCATTCACCGCCGGGTTCGCGTACAGAACCGACTCAACTTCCACGCTGCTCACATTCTCCCCGCCGGTGATGATCACGTCCTTAGATCTGTCCTTAATTTCTAAGTACCCGTCGGGATGCATAACGCCGACATCGCCGGTGTACAACCACCCTCCTTTCAAGCAATCCGCCGTGGCCGCCGGATTTTTGAGGTACCCGAGCATTACTGAGGCGCCGCGAACGACGATCTCACCCATATGAGCTCCATCTCGCCTAACACTTTCTCCATTCTTAGGATCGACCACGTCGGCTTCCGTCAGCCCCAAAGTTCTAACCCCTTGTCTGGCCTTCAATCGCGCCCTTTCCGTCGCCGGAAACTTGTTCCAGCTTGATTTCCAGGCGCAGGAAACGACAACCCCCGCCACCTCCGTCAGGCCGTATCCATGGCTGACGGAAAACCCCAAAGCCTCCGCACGGAGCAGCACAGGCGCCGGGGGAGGAGCGCCGCCGGTCATGAACTGGACAGTGCGGTTAATCAGCGGCTTGGCGAACGGATAATTCGTGAGCATTGTCAGAATAATTGGGGCACCACACATGTGGCTGACGTTATGCCTCTGAATTGCGTCGAACACCTTGGGAGCATCGAATCTTCTGAGACAAATGTTGGTTCCTCCGACGGCCGCCATTCCCCAAGTGTAGCTCCACCCATTGGAGTGGAACATCGGCAGAGTCCAGAGGTACACAGGCTGGTGAGGAACGGACCAATTGATCAAAGAATCGACGGTGATGATGTAGATGGATCGATGGGAATGGACGACCCCTTTCGGTGAAGAAGTCGTCCCCGAAGTGTAGTTCAGCGTCATTGGACTCCATTCATTCCTCGGACGCACCCAATCGAAATTAGGGTTTCCCTTCTGCACCATTCCCTCATACGTGTCTTCAAATTCAACAACAACGGAGGTCGAATTCCGATCATCATCATTTCCATCCTCATCATCACGTATGAGAATAATTACCGGACGGCGTGCATTTTGGGGGAGAAAGGAGACAGCTTTGCGAACGAGAGCAATATGATGGGAATGGACGAAGATCGCCCTGGATTCGCTGTGGGCGAGGATGACAGCGACCGTCCTGGAATCCAGGCGAATGTTGATGTTGTTGAGGACACAACCGGCCATGGGAACGGCGAATTGGAGTTCGTACATTGCGGGAACGTTTGGCGCCATCACGGAGACGATGGCGGTGCCGGTGGTGGTGAATTGTAGGGAGGCAATGGCGGAGGCGACTCTGAGGCAGCGGGTGTAGGTTTGGGACCATGTGTAGGATGTCTGATTGTGGACAAGGGAGGGGATGTCGGGGTAGACGAGGGCGGCCCTCTGAAGGAATGTCAATGGGGTAAGAGGGCAGGAATTGGCCGGGTTTGGCTTCAGCTGCTCCATCAATAATGTAGTTTGTCGAGCTCGGTTAGTTCTTTGGTCTTCTCTTCAACAACACAGATTGGATTTTGTACTAAGAATGTACAGATAAGATAGAGTCAGATGAGACCGATTATTAGTAGTAGTAAATAGGAGAGCAATGAAGATATATACATACACGGATACACCTCGACAGTGGGGTAAGAAATTGTCAATTTGGGAATTCCCTCAATTGGTATGTAGTGGAGACTCAAGATCCAAGAAATCAGAAAGTTTCATCTCCATAAATTTTTTTTTAAAAAAAAAAAAACAATGGCGCCCATACAAGAGGTAGCCAGGAAGGAGGTGATAACCTAACAACTCCTAAGTTAGCCACCTAGGTAGGAAGAAATTAATGAGCTTGGTGGTGAAGGGGGGGTTGTAATAAATGGACACGGTATGGCGGATACTATATGGGAGGAAATTGGAGGGACAAATAACAATAATGGGGTGAGTTAAGAGAGAGCATTAAGGGTGCCACAAAAAGCAGGTGGGCGGTGTGCACTTGCAATGCAAGTGATTATTATTATGATGTGCCACTGCATGCCAGCCTCATATGATGATGATGATGATGATGATGATGATGAAGATCTTTCTGTGTCTGCAGAATTTATTTGGGAGCCAATAGCCATCGATCATCCACCTATATTCTTTAATTAAGTTGATCAGCTGATTCAACAATGAATATATATATATACACTACTGTTTTCTCTTCCCTATTATGCATACATAAATTAATTAACAGGACTAAAATGGAGCTAGAGCCGAAAGTATTACTATCACGCCATAATATGCAGCCCAATACCAGCGTACGTTCAGATGCAATCCACCACAAAATTGACTGCCCTATGGAACCTCCCTCCTGACCGAGTGCTTGATCAGTTGATAGTAGATTATTTTTATATTGTAATTATTTGACCTTAATACTATCAGCTTGTTATAGTTTAAAATTTGATGAACATTATTTTAATGATATATACTACTCCATTATTGTTTAATTTGCATTGAATTACTATATATTTGGCATCCAGGAGGTTGTCGTGGTTATATTAATCCACTGATGGTTTGTGTTTTTCTGCTGTTCAGGAGATATATAACCAATTTATTTGAGTGCATCTGTAATAACATTTGGAATATTAAGTCAAACTACATGGGTGTGAAAGAAGCTCCATGTCCTAATTATTTATCAGAATCAACTAATGGCCGGGTGTACTAATCTATATATACTACTACTATGGTGCGACGCAAAAGGGTGAGCTTATTTACATTAAAATGCTTATTGATGTAGTATTATTTTATTTATTTTTCCTTTATCAATCCTGTTTTCTGAACTTGAGTCCTTGCACTATATATTATGTTCAGGAGTGTGATTAATGGAGGTTGTTGGTAATAATGACATCACCCTACTACTACATGGTTTTGGGGAGAAACAGCTAAGTTTTCAGTGCTCTGCTTTTCGACACTGTCATATTATATACTCCATAACCGAGGCCGATTTGAACCTGTGGAACCTGCTTGAAAGTTTGTCTATTCGTTTTGAGCTGTTCTGTTGAGTAGTACTTATTTCAATACTCTATTTGGTCTATATGATTATACATGCAGTAGTAGTAACTAGTAAGCAATTTCATAGTGTGTGTCTTCTGAGATGATGGCTCCGGTCATTAATAAACTGATCCCATGCTGGAGTTAGCAAGGTCCATATAATGCAATGCAATACTCATAACTTAATGCATGATTTTGTGCCCTTTTTAGTGGAAAAGAGGAGGAATGTCTATTGTCCGGAGGTCATACATTATACTCCCTATGTCCCGACTAAGACTTCTGCACATAATCCAATGCACTTTTTTTAATCGTTAATATCTCAAAATATATACAAGTAAAAATTATGTAAAATATATATTCGAAAACTATACAATTAAACGAATTTAACAAGATCACACTCGACTATTTTTTTCAAATATATACTCACAATAATATTAAGTCAAAGTTGAACAATGAACAGTGTCAAAAAGTCAAATAAGATGTCTTGCCTGGGACGGTGTGAGTACTTATTATAGGAATGAAGGTACAATATGTCCTTTAACTTGTAGAATTGCCCTGCATTTGATCAAATAAATTTCAAGATGTGAAGGAAATGCTTCAATGCATACCTCAAGTATATATGGCGAATCCATACAATTCTTTTCTATTGTTCATATTATGATGGATTGAAAAGAGATGATTTGTACTGTTCCAAAAAGCCACCCTTTCAATCAACAAGTGTGTTGGACTTTGATGGCAGAATTAAATTTCAAGATCAAAGGCTTTTGAGCAATTTTATTATTATTATTAGTATTGCCCTGCCCAATGAGCGGGAATATAAAATATGTGAAACAAAAAATTAAATTTAACAAATAAAATTGTAAAATTTAAATTTTATTATGTCGATTACATTCCTGAGCTCCTTAAACTATTTTCAGCATTATATATATATGCATGTATAAATTGTACAATAACCGAGTAATAGACAATATGTCACTACCAATAATTTATATATTACAATTTAGTGCATTAAAAAAATATTATACTATAAACAATAGTCTAAAAGAAGAAAAAGATAAAATGAAAGATAAATGACTTTCTACTCACGGCTTTAATGCAATACATAGTGACTAAGGCCTTTAGAAATTAGAAATTTGACAAAAACATATATATTTCCTAATTAAATTAGAAAAATATAAGAAAATACTCTTGTGAATTAGAATTTAGAAATGGCTATATAAAAAATATTATTGAATGTACTATTATCATGAATTTCATAATGATATGATTTTGTGGATATATAAGTATAGTTTGATCAACTTATGCAATTTATATAATTTAGTTAATCTATCTAATACAAATATAATTTGTTATCCATGGATGAATATAATATCAATCTATAAAGTCTTTATTAAAATTTGTTATCATGTTAAATATAATTTCAATTCATAAAGTATATGCTAAAAATAATAACAAATATTGAAATTATATTTAAATAATAAATATAATATCAACGGGTAAAGTTTTTGCTACATAATTTGTAATATTTTATTCATAATAATTAATTAAAATAAATTATCTAATGTGAATTTTTGCTCAAATTTAGTTCTCCTGTATTCGAAATCGCATTATGTTTTTATATACTTCCTCCATTTTTTTATAGTGAAAAATGATTGACTTTTGTTACTGTTTATTATCCAACTTTGACTCATATCTATACAACATCTATAGAAGAAAAAATATTGTCAAATGGGATCTCGTTGGATTCGTCTCATCTTGTAGTTTTTAAATATCAAACTTTTAGAATTTTTACTTATACATATTTTGAGTTATTATGCGTTAAAACTATATATTGGATTGCGTGCAGAAAGTGAATATTGATGATATAGGTAGGTTACTGTTCATAAAGAAATTTTTGTGAGAGGCGATTGATAGGTTACTGTTCATAACGGTAGGTTCATATGGGATATTATTTTTTTATATTACTAGTATTTTCCTCGCCCAATGGGCGGAAATTAGGGACCATATGAATAAGATTATTCAATTTAACAAATAAAATTATTTAATTTTATTATGTGATTACATTTCCCAACCTCCTTAAACTATTTTAAACATTATATGAGTACATCTATACATTTTATAGAAATCGACCAACAAATGTCATTACCAATATTTATATATTATAATTTAATATCTTATAAAATACTTATACTACAAACAATAGTTGAAAGGACAAAATAAAATTAAAAAGCAAATATAAAAATATTTCTATTCACAACTCTAATGTCATACATCTTATTTGCTGACGCCTTCGGCGTCCTGGTCACCCAAAAAAAAAAACTCTAATGTCATACATTGACAAAGAAAGTAAGTGAAATCGTATTGTACTCGATAATTGATTATTATTGATATTGATTCACACCCTTAAGTGGTTGAGATATTAGAAATTTCATAAAGATGTAAATATTTCCAAATTAAATTAGAAAAATATAAGAAATACTCTTGTAAATGAATCCACTGACAAATTAAAATAACTATAGTTTCATCAACTTATTGTCGTATTGCAATTTATCTAATTTAGTTAATTTATCTAGTATAAATATTTACTATTCGTTAATGAATATAATATCAATTTATAAAGTACTTATTTATAATTTACAATATATCATTTATCTATAATTTCAATTAATAGAGCATTGATTAAGAATAATAACAAATATTGAAATTATATTTAATGAATAAATATAATATAAACTCATAAAGTTTTTGTCACATCCTTTATTTGGTAGTATACTTTATCTATGATTAATGAAACTAAATCTAATGTGAATTTTGCTCGAATTTGGTTCTTCTATATTTTGAAAGTGCATTATGTTTTTTTTAATAATTCATTCATTTTTATAGTGAAAAGTGATTTTTTTTGCTACCGTTTCTTAATATTCAACTATCAAATTATAAAGTTTTTGTTACATCTTTTGTTTGGTAGTATTCTTTATCAATAATATTAATGAAATTAAATTATCTAACGTGAATTATCTAATGAAATAATATTAATAATTTCTTTCTCCTGTATTTTGAAAGTGCACTATATTTTTTTTAAATAATTCCTTCATTTTAATAGTGAAAAGGAATCGACTTTTGCTACTGTTTATTATTCAACTTTGACTAATGCTTAACTATATAAGAAAAAAGAAAACATAGTCAATTGGGATCTAGTTAGATTCATCTCATCATGTAGTTTTAAAATATTAAATTTTTAGAATTTTTTTCTTATACACATTTTGAGTTATTGATGAATTATTGATCATTAGAAATGTGTATTGGATTGCGTGCAGAAAGTGAATGTTGAGGAAATAGGTAGGTCTGTTCATAAGAGGATTTTTGTGAGAGATAATTAATAGATTACTGTGGTTAGAGACCGAAAGGTCAACTAGTCCACCCGAAGTGCCTTGCCGAGGGGCACAACAGCAAGACGCTGCACACGCACTATTGCTTCATTTTTGTGATTCGATCAGATCTTGAGTAACTTTTGTTTTTGCTTTCGCTTTTATTAACTTATATTTAACCATGTGCTCTTGGTATTGTTGCCCAGCTGATTGATGGAAGGCCATATTTGTATCAGTTCAGAAGCCTTTTTCTTTGATGTATAGATATTGCGTGTCCAGACTCCAGACTAATAATCTTTCTCTGTATGATTGAGGATGATGGCATATATACAAAAACGGTACATTATTAGTATTTCAAGAAGCTCTTGAGCATTACACATTTTTCCTTTTTCATATGTTTAAAAAGCTAGAGTCCAATTTATTTCTAGTCCTCTTAATTCTTTTTTTTTTTACTTGTTTCCAAATATATTTGTCTTGTGTATTCTTCTGATGTTGCAAATTAAAGCTGCTAAAAGGGGCTCCACACTACAATTCAAATCCAAGATTGTATGGGATAGTTGCACTTGAAGGAATTCACTCCACTTATGTGTGCAAATATGTCCGAAGAGTCCATATCTTCTTCTTTCACTCCCACCTGGTAAACAACAAAAAGGGGAAAAGAAACAGAACACACCAAATTGGACATCATTACTTACTTTTGTTGTCACATTTAAGGTTGCAAGAAGCTATTTTTTACAGTTACTTTTCAAGTAGATATATATATATATATATGAAATACCTTCCGTTGCTGATCTGGGATTGAATTAGAAAACAGGCTACCATCTTCATCGGTGTCTTCTTCATGGTTGCAACTGCCAGAGGTCCTGGCAATCTCCCCGAGCTCATCGTTCTTCGCGAACCTTCCTCGGACCCTAGGCCTGCTGTCCGCCAGCGTTTTACGGCAGGCATACTGCATTGTTTTCAGTATAGAATTTGAAGTGTTATGTAGAGTCCTAGACAAGACAAAATTCCTTAGTTTCCACTGAAAGGAAAGAACTGTAAGAAAAAATTGACCTTGATTTTCTTGCTAAAATTCCTCTCATTCCTTTTCTTCATGTATCTATGGATCTTCCTTTTCCTTTCCTCTACCGAGAGTTTTCCTGCCTTGAATGTAGGATCATCCAAACTCGAAATCTCCGAAACCAGAGGAGCTGTACTTGTCCCTCCGTGGACAAGATGTTGGCTTTCATTATTTAGTGCCTTTGTAATGACAAGAGAAAATAGAATATTAGCAAACCCATACTATCTTGAAGATAGAGAGGAATATTTTTTGTGTATGATTTTGGGTACCTGGAGTTCATTAGAGCAGTTGAATACCCTGGGGATGGTGTCAGGGAGGAAAAGGCCACTGCTGTCTCCTTGAAATTCCAGGTCATTATGCGAAAAATCGCTTCCGAAGAGCATTCCATTGCCCGAGAAGATTCCGGAGCTTTCGGTTGAAAACGGAGGATTGATGGTGGCAGAAGGCAAGTACGGCGGCAGCATCAGGTCCATGAGGGAGCAAGGCGGCTGCGAAGGTCTCAGGTGATTGTAAGGCGGCACGGAAGGGAGGCAATCCTCTTCGAAGGAAGTTGGGATAGGTGGCCCTATCATGGGCACGACCACGGGCGGCGGCGGTGGGCCCATCGTCGACCACCGGTCCGGTCCGTACTGCTGGCCCGGGTGAGGCGGCCCGGTCATCATATCCCCAATTGAAAACTGATTCTCTAATGAAGCGAGGTTGAAAGGCTCTTGATTTTGGTTGGCGAAGTACTGCTGATTCTGATTGGGGTTGGAGGAGAACGTCGGGGAAGGCGTGAAGTCGATAGACGTGGAGATGTCGTTTTCTAGTTGATCTTCGGTTGGGTCGTCGAATATGATGGAGATGTTGTTGTTCCCGGCCGCGGTGGTGGCAACATTAGGCGTGGCGTGGTGGTCGATGGGGGGCACCATGGTCGTCGGATTAAGATCGTTAACATCGTTGGTATTGATATGACTATAGTTGGTCATATCAATCGGGAGGGATGGATTGGCCGCAAGATACGAAGATTGCTCGTCGTAGCAGCAATTCGAGTTCGAATCGCCCTCGGAGTTCTGCAGAGCCTCGTGGAATAACTCGGACTCGCAAAACTCGAAAAGGTGAGCCCCAATGGGGCTGCTAATCTCATCCTGCCATAAAAGAACAAGTAACATAGAAACCATCAAAAGACATGTCTAAAGATTGAAAAGAGTGTTAAAGAAAAACATGTACTCCTACGTACCCATCTTGTCTATAACTTGAATACATGCTGTCTATATGATATGAAATAAAGGGGGCATATATCTTTTTTTCAAACTGTGGGTGGGTTTTACGCAATATTTAACTAGTACTGGAAGAATATAAATATGCAATTTTGTTTTCATAAAAGCATGTATGTCAAAATGCAATAGGCTTGATCAAAAGAGTCAGAGATGTGACAACAAAATTGTGATTTAAAGGAGGGTATTTATGGGAAGATAGAAATGATGTCTATTTCTGGAGAAAGCATAGGGAATTTTGAAGGATAGTGTATCCGATTTTTGCGAGTATATCATATCATATCGCATATATATATATATATATATATATATATTTTAAATATGTATATATCTATACTATTATTTTGGGAGTTCCTTTCTCAGTCAAACTGAATAAAGGAATCAAGACTTGGAGATAAGCTGGGAATTAGAATTAGAAAGATAAGTTTCATTCCATTATGGTTTTGAAAAAGAAATTTGATAGAGTAAGGAATATGGTTTGGAATTTTTATAAACTGATTGCCTAAAACACAAATCTTGATTGTGATGTGAGCCGAGGCAGTAATCCCCTTTCGGGGCATCAATGCAAATTATAAAGAACAACGTTCCACAAACCAAGGGGCAATGATTTCGCAGCTTTAATTCTAGAAGAAAAAATGAAAAGAAAATCTATCAAAATTATTTAAAGGGGGGAGAAAATGGCGTGTCGGCATTAATTATTTCCACTGCATACACGACATATCTCCGAAAATAAAGGACCAACACAACACACAAACAAAAAAACAAAAACGGCTGAAACTAAATCATCCCCAAATTTCTCATGTACCCCTCTTTCTCCTAAAATAATTGCTACCTATACGCACATGAATTTCTTTCTAGAAACAGCCCTTTCTAGAAACAACTCATCTAATTCTAGAATTCCTAGAATCGTCAAATAATTAAGACTTCTTATACAGTTTTCACCCGACAAATGCAGACGACAACAACCTATGAACCCAAGAACAATCCAACGTAACGCCTCAAGAGACAAAACCAAATATTAATCAAACAAAAAACCAAGGAAAAAGGGATGGCCAAAAATGACTAGAAATTAAAAGAAAATGGATAAAAGTGAATACAATGTAAAGCTGCTGCTGATGATCTTGATCAACCATGTTCTGCAACAATGTTGTATTTCCCTTCTAGAGAAAAAAACAAACACGGGGAGAAATAATCAATCAACATAGCCAGCCATATGTCGATAAAGCAAACCCTTTTTTCTTTTAAAAAGAGCAAAACAAAATAGGGAACCCATATGTAATAGGCTTACAACAACATGATCATTTTCTGTCTGGTCATGCTCATGATCGCGATCATTTTCCTCATGAGCATCAAACCCACATCGATGATCCATATTCGTCATCATTGATGATTGGAGGGGAAACAAAAGTTCAGCCACCTCAATGATATATGTGCAAGAGAAATATATAAAACATAAAAAGGAAATGGGGGGGAAAGCTGAAGGGGATTTGAAGGGGAAGGGAAGAAGACTGTGTTTCGTCTCTCTTCTTATCTTGTGCGTGGAGAAAATCAGGAGAGAATGTGAAGAAATATTTTCTATATTAAGCTTGTGGTGGATGTTGTTGTGTCTGTTTCCAATTCGTTTTGGGAAGAATTGGACAAATCAGAATTGGTTAAATAGTTTTGAGGAAATTGTCCGTACACTGAAGTCCAACCGAGGTTGTCGGGATGCCACAGGCTCGATTATCCGCTTTATTCTAAATAAATTCCTTTCAATGATATACTATATGTTTGAATGGGCCGATAAGGTTTTTTTTTTTTTTCTTTTTAAATAACTTGGGTGAACTTTTAGGATAGTTTAACAGAAAAATATGGAGTATTATACTTTTATATTTTTATATTCATTATAAATTATCCCTTTAAATTTGTGATATCCCTAGATTAATGTTTGAAACAATGCACAACTCTAGGCCGAATTCTAGCTAAAGGATTTCCCTTTTTTTTAAAAAAAAAAAAAAGGAAAAACTAGATTTCCCTTTTTTTTTAAAAAGGATAATTAAAAAAAAAAGCTTGGATATAATGGATTAAGGATTTGACTACTAGATTTTTGTTTTATTTTATCCATTTATTCACTTCATATATTGCATGGACATATCTTATGAATTTACACTGAATTGAAGAGATCAATACCAAGTTTCATTGGTTTCGGCCCTCCCTTTCTCCAAAAAACTAAAAAAAAAAATTACCAAGTTTCATCCCTATAGATCGTAATGGTATTTGACTTTTTTTTAAAACTAATGTATCGAGAAATGTGTGTGAGAATCCAAGCCCCACAAATTACAAAGGAGATAAGGGCCAAATGGGAATCGAACTACCAACCATAAAGTTGAAAATTTTAAAGAATATGACCACTACATCAAGTCACTAGTTATCCCCATAAATGGTACTCCCTCCGTCCCATGAAGTTTGAACCCTATTCCTTTTTGGGGTGTCCCACGAAGTTTGAACCCTTTCCGTTTTTAGAAAAATTAAATTAATATAAGTTTGATTAGAATCTTAATTATTGTCAAATCCCATAAAAAATACTTACTTTTACTATTCTGCACAAATTCCAATGCATTATTACTTTCCTACACAAAGTCCCTTATATTTCTTTAACTCTTAATATTACAAAATTGATACAAATAAAAATTGTATAAAATATATATTCTAAAACTACACGATTAGACGATTCTAACAAGACCACACTTGAATATTTTTCTCAAATTACATCACTACGATAATATTAAGTCAAAGTTAAACAATAAATAGTATCAAAATTCATTATAATCTTAAACACAAATACCCACACCACTTTAACTACTAAACTCCACTACCTAAATTACCGTGCCCAAAAGAAAGGCTTCAATCTTCACGGGACGGAGGGAGTATTTAACTTGATGAATATATAGCCAAACAATCCCAATGTGATTCTTTTATTTCTTCTTCACACGATTGAAAAAGATGCAGTGGGTAGTTGGCATCAGCCCAATTATTTTTATTTATTTATTTTTTAAAATTTTTAAATTTTTATGTAAAGGGGGTTCACTGTGTCTGCTAAATGGCGGAAAGAATCAATACATATTTCCTAATTTGTATCATCTCTTGAAGGTATAGTGTTGTCCATATTTAAATGATGCCATTCTTAACGAATGATATAGAATTTGTAACAGTAGTATATCAAACCAAGCTAAGCTATAACAAGAATCCCATAAAGTATTACATGACTCATATATATGCAACACATGAGAAGATTTTTGATTCAACCAAGATCTTCTTACTTCGAACAACACTAACATCGTACGTACTCTACGTTACACCCTATGATTTGGTATCGTGTCATTTCGTCGTGTCACCATGTTCATGAATATTAAAAATCTATTACCAATATTAAACCATTTTGATTGGACCTAGATGCTTATTTATATAAATATCAAACCCCAAAAACACCGTGGGTTAATTAATGGTGCTTTCGAAGGTGGAATCATATTCTAGCTAATAGTTTTTTGCAGCAGGCTTTAGTTATTCCTTGAGATGTTTGAGGGGGTTTAATTTGGCCATTTTGATGATGTTCCATGGATAAATAGATCTGTTAGAGAAGCTAACAAATTAATGAAATTTCAGATCATGATTTTGATGTGGAATCTTATAAAAACAAAAACAAAGAATATTAATAATACTAAGACGGTTAGGGATGGTTAAATCCCCAACTTCTAATTTTATGGTTGGGGATTCCAGATTATTTTGAAAGATTATTCTCTCATTATGATTGATTATCATACAAACTAATCATTATTAGAAAAATTCCAAATTCAGTTGCTAAAAGTTTAGTCACTAACGAATTTCAGTTAATAATTAATTTTAGTCGCTAACCTCTTTAGTGACTAGATTTTGCATAAAAATTCGGTCAACCAAAAATTTTGTCGGATACACTGGTATTCACCTTTAAAAAAAATTTGTCATCTTTTATCAACCAAAAATTTATGTAAGTTAACTTTTAATTTTCCCCTCTTTTTCCTCCTCCAAATCCATGAATCGAGTATGACATTGAACAAAGTTAAGAGTTTTTTCAATAAACCCTTTTTAATGTGCTTTTCCAATAGCAATGATGATTCAAAGTAATTAAAGTGAAGTAGTGGCGAACCTTAACCTAGGATAGTGATGCGTACTTTAGTTCTATTTCATCATGTTTTTGCTTGACTGGAAACTGCAGTCATGGAACCAAATTCCATTTTCATCAGTTTAACAGCTTAGAATATCTTTTCTTTCACCCCCTTTTGGGGCAAAATTCGATTGTCCAATCATTTTTCTTTACCTTCTTTTATTTGTGTGTGTGTGTGTGTGTGTGTGTGTGTTCGATCTCTAGACTCTAGTGAAAAGTGAGTTTTTGAGACAATGAAAGATCAAGCAAACAAGAATCCAAGATTATGTTCTTACTTGATGAACATGAATTTACAGTAATACATACATTAAACATATTCTCAACAGTGAAGTGATGGGGGTGTAAAAACATGTAGGGGAATTTAGTGAACAAGCTAAGTGGTTGATGGAATGAATTTGCAATGGAATATAATTCCATGCATGGATCTATTACGTAAATCCTTTAGCTGCGTTTGGCTGTAGTATTAAAAAGGGAAAACAAGGGCCCAATACCCATAACAAACATAACGTTAGAGTCAAAGCCCCATGTTTTTAAAAGTTACACTTTAGGCCCCAAGGTTTTTAATAGTTAATTATAAACAAAGCATCTTAGTTAAATAATTTGGTAAATCACATACAGCGTGGTAAAGTACATACCAATACAGTGGTAAACCACATAAGAAGAACTTGGTAAATACCATATGGTATATGTGGTAAACCATATTGGTGTATCGTGGTAAACCATATACCAAGAATTTGGTAGATACCATATGATATATGTTGTAAAGCACATACCAATACAATGGTAATCCACATACCAATAACTTGGTAAAGACCAAATGATTTATGTGGTAAAGCACATACCATGAACTTGGTAAATATCATATGGTATCTGTGGTAAACCATATTTGTATAGCGTGGTAAACCACATACCAAGAACTTGGTAAACACCCTATGGTATCTATGGTAAAGCACATATCAATACAATGGTAATCCACATACCAATAACTTGGTAAAGACCAAATGATTTATGTGGTAAACCACATACCATGAACTTGGTAAATACCATATAGTATATGTGGTAAACCATATTGGTATAGCGTGGTAAACCACATACCAAGAACTTGGTAAAGACCATATGGTATCTATGGTAAACCATATTGGTATAGCGTGGTAAAACCACATACCAAGAACTTGATAAACACCATATGGTATCTATGGTAAAGCACATATCAATACAATGGTAATCCACATACCAATAACTTGGTAAAGACCAAATGATTTATGTGGTAAACCACATACCATGAACTTGGTAAATATCATATAGTATATGTGGTAAACCATATTGGTATAGCGTGGTAAACCACATAACCACATACCAAGAACTTGGTAAAGACCATATGGTATCTATGGTAAACCATATTGGTATAGCGTGGTAAAACCACATACCAAGAACTTGGTAAACACCATATGGTATCTATGGTAAAGCACATATCAATACAATGGTAATCCACATACCAATAACTTGGTAAAGACCAAATGATTTATGTGGTAAACCACATATCATTAACTTGGTAAATACCATATAGTATATGTGGTAAACCATATTGGTATCGCGTGGTAAACCAAAAATCAAGAACTTGGTAAATACCATATACTTAAATTTACCAACCCAAATGCTGATGAGTTACCACATAATAGGCTAATGTTTTATCATAGTATACATCATAAGGTTACCACATTATGTGGTAATTGATTGCTAAGTTTTTAAGGGGGTCATCAACTTGTACATGGTCACCTCTTGAAAATATTGTTACCATCTTGTGTTGCGGTGTGATCATGTATATGTCTACGTTTACCACATCATAGTCTAATCCATTACCATGTACATGCATAATATTTTACCACATTAAATGATACCTGTTGCCATGAATGTGGTACTAGGTTACCACATAATATTTATCATAGATACCATATGGTCTTTACCAAGTTCTTGGTATAGACTATATGGTATCTATGGTAAACCATATTGGTATAGCGTGATAAAACACATACCAAGAACTTGGTAAACATCATATGGTGTGGTAAAACACATACCAATACAATGGTAATCAATAATAAAATATTAATATATTCGAATATTCGGATTTAAAATTCGGATAATATCCAATCAATATCGCTCCAGATTCGGATACGGTCGGATATTTTTTAATACGGATACGGATTCAATGATGAAAAATCCCGCCGGATAGCTATCATCGAATTCGGATTCGGATATAATCACGCTTTCACCCCTAGTAAATACCATATGGTATCTATGGTAAACCATACTGGTATAGTGTCCTAAACCACATACTAATAACTTGGTAAATATGCTTATCCAAAAATAACTTGGTAAATACTATATGGTATTTGTGGTAAAACACATACCAATACAGTGGTAAACCACATATCATTAACCTGGTAAACACCATATGGTATTTATGGTAAAACACATACAAACAACGTGGTAAACCACATACTAACTTGGTACATTCCATATGCTACATGTGGTAAACCAGAGACTTGTCCACGCCTCCGAGGTACCATGATATTGATGTGTTATAGGTTTGGGTTTTTTTAACTTTTAAAGTTTAGAGCTTTTAGGGTTTAGGGTTGATTTGTATTTAACTATCAATTTATTCATCCAATCGTATCATACTATCGTAATGGTGACTACGAAGTCTAAATTCGAAGTTCCTTCTTACTTACAAGGTCAATACACTTCGAACTCGTTCGTTATTTTTCGCATATTGTTAATTGTTTCACTAAATGGGCCTGAATCGTATCTTACTATCGTAATGGTGACTACAGATCGTAAATTATAAGTTCTTCCTTAGTTACAAGGTCAACGTCACTTCGAATTTGTTTGTATATCCGAATATTGTTATATGTTTCAATGTGTACTCATAATAAAGTTCCAAATGTGTATTTATCCGTCAATATCTTCATCCAATTGAATCTTACTACATATCGTGAATTATAAGTTCTTCCTTGGTCACAAGGCCAACGTCACTTTGAACTTGTTCGTATATCCGAATACTGTTATATGTTACACTATGTGCTCATAATAAAGTTCCAAATGTGTATTTATCCATCAATATCTTCATCAGATCGTATCACATTATGCATACAAGGCTTACCACATATAAACAGGACGATTTACCAAGTCCAAGCTATAACGAACCGAATATTACAGTATTACTTTGATTTAATAAGTTTTTCGAATATTATCGAATGGAATTGAATTACTTTATAAGGTAATTTAATAATTAATAAAATTAATTTTAATTATTGAACTTAAATATTTATGAACCTTGCTTGGACAGGTTGAAGTTGAAGGCAAAATCATTCGGGTGGCCTACGAAGGGCTACATATGATGTGCATGAAATGTGCAAGATATGGTCATCTACAGAATAGATGCCCTGGGAACGTTGGCACCGACACCCCGCCGACAACTGCACCGAGAACGCCGTGAGGCAGTGCCCGCTGGCCAAGGTCCTGGCCCTGCTGAGAACCCTGCACTGCTTTTGGTAGCTTCCGAAATTCCTGGAGAAACAGCCGCCATGCATGAGAATAATTTGGAAGGAATAGATACTACATCCCGTAATTCTATGGATGTTGATACATTGGATATGGGAGTTCGGGATTGGATGATGGTTAAGGGCAGGAAATCAAGGAAACCTCCCAAAAAATCATACGCTCTCAATAAAGGTGATGGGCCTTCGGACTCAAATGTAAGATGGCAAAACAATGGGATTTTTTACATGACCCATGTTGAGCCCAACAATGAGGATGAGCTCCTACAGTCTGATCCGATTGCTTTGGAAACCAATGATGGGCCTACACCCCTGGCCCAGGACAACTCACTGCCCACAACGGATTTACTTCCTCCTCCTCCTGATATCCCGGTTCAGGATGTATTGGATACTGCTACTGCTTCACCTCTTATGCCATCTGAGCAGTCGGCGTCCGAGACACATCAAGGTAAGACTCTTAAGTCCTCGACATCTCTGTCGATAGCCATGGGAGCCAAAAGTGCGACCAAAGCTGTGCTTAGACCCAAAGGCTTGAGTAATGCCTTTAAGAAGAATCGTGGTCGACCTAGAGGGGCCCGGCCTAATGATCACGAAGCCAGCACCTCTCATTCATTATCTCCACTTATGGGCTCTTGCCTAGATGGGAGACTGAAGGATAATAGTGTCACCAGAAGCCAGGTTCCTAAGGTGGCAGATGAAAACCCTACTTCCCAGTAATGGTTTTTTGCAGGGGGGAGTTAGTTTCTTCTCTATATAATTTTTATGTCAGCTTTTTCGGATTTTTCCATTTTTGCTTGGAATTTACGTGGAATTATGAATGCCCACGCTAGAAGACATCTGTCTGATTATCTACGCCAGCACAACCCGTCGCTTGTTTTCTTGTTTGAGCCGCAGGGCGCATATGATCGTGTCCGCAACTTCATTTACAGCCGCGGGTATTATCCGATCTCCATCCAGGAAGCGTCTGGCCGAGACGGTGGGGTTTGGATTCTGGGAAGGTCTGGATTATCTAATGGGATGCATCATGGAATGCATCAGCTATTTATGCTTTCCCAAGTTTCTTCCGGCGCCGCGCTGTTTAGGATTATTTGCGGGATCTTCGTAGCCGATTGACGGGAGCATGGTACATCGCAGGCGACTGGAATGAGATTCTTGATCCGTCTGAAGTCCAAGGTGGGGTCTTTGTTCAAGATCGTGCGGATTTATTTAGATCTTGTCTGAGTGATTGTGCTCTCTATCCGGTTCGAACAGAAGGCAATATATTCACTTGGTACCGCCCTGCAAACAACGTCCAGTTTATCAAAAAAAGACTTGATCGTGGTATGGCCTCCCTCGAGTGGATCGACTTATTTCCGACTGCTAACATAAGCGTTCTGCCCCGCCTCGGATCTGATCACGCCCCCTTGCTCATGCAATGCGGACTGCCCCAAGATCTGTCCCATGGCAAACCCTTTCGATGGGAAGCCTTCTGGAGCCATCGCCCTCTCTACAATCAACTTGTGATTGAGGCTTGTTCTGAGCCCTCAGAACCCCTCTCTTCTCATTTGGAGCGCCTGAAGTCTCTCTCCATCCAACACTGTATGCATGAACGCAACAAGTTGCGTAACAAAAAGAAAAAAAATTCTGAGACGCCTACAAGGACTAGATCGCTGCCTCTCCTTTGTGGACTCTGCCCGTCTCATCATGATAGAGAGGAAGCTCCAACAGGATTACAAAGCTATTTTGGAACAGGAAGAGCTTTTTTGGTATCAACGGGCTAGGGAGGATTGGATTCGCCTTGGTGATTGCAATACCAAGTTCTTCTACGCCCAGGCCAAATTTCGCCATCATAAACAACAAATTTCTGGACTTCAATTGGAGGATGTCTCATGGTGTACTGACACTCACACTCTCAAGCATTCTGTTCGGGATTTCTACATTCATCTTTTCTCTGATGATGATTTAACTCCATCCGAGGAGCCTCTTCCTCTCCTTCCTCCGCTTGCTGTTCAGCATGGTGTCCTGGAAGCGAGTCCAGTGACAGCCGAGGAGGTCTCTTTGGCTCTGTCTCAATTCAAGTCTTATGCCGCGCCCGGTCCGGATGGCTTTCCCGCGGCTTTTTACAAAAAGCACTGGGAGTCGGTTGGACCGCATATTACCACCATGGTTCAAAATGCCTTTGTCACGGGGCAGGTCGACCAGATATTAGCTAAAGCTTATATCTGTCTTATTCCTAAAATCAGCGTTCCGAGCTCCATCCGACAATTTCGCCCCATCACACTATGCAATGTTGTATACAAGTTTATATCGAAGGTCCTTGTCAACCGGCTCCGACCTATCTTGGCTAACTACATCTCCCCTCTTCAGTCGGCTTTTTTGCCTGGCCGAGGGACTATTGATAATGCCATTCTTCTACAAGAGCTTATTTACACACTTAATCGGCCCAACTCCTGCACCAAGGTTATCCTTGTTAAGATCGACCTTGAAAAGGCCTACGACACTGTTAAATGGTCCTTTCTGAAAGAATGTTTGCTACAAATGAATTTGCCATTTGTGCTTTGTAATATCATTATGAGTTGCGTGACTTCCCCCTCATATCAGATCCTTTGGAATGGTACGCCTATTGAAGGATTTAATCCGCATCATGGTCTTCGACAGGGAGATCCCCTCTCCCCTTATTTGTTCAATATTTTCATGGAGAGGCTTTCTATTACCATTGATCGGGCTGTCACAGATAAAGCATGGCTCCCTGTTAAACTGTCTCGGGGTGGCTCTAGTATATCCCATTTACTCTTTGCCGACGACTTGATCCTTTGTACTAAGGCGACGGTTAACAACATCAATTGTTTGACCTTGAAACTCCAGCGCTTTGGTAGGCTTTCAGGCCTTAAAATCAATAATCTTAAGTTTCGTGCGTTCGCCTCGGCTAGCATCACTCCTTTGGAGAGAAGTTGGTTCTCGGATGCTACCCCAATTCCATTTACGGATCAATTGGGTAAGTACCTCGGGTTCCCTATTCACATGGGCAGAATTGGAGGCCAAGCTTATGATCACCTCCTTGAACGAATGGATAAACGAATATCTTGTTGGGCTATGCGTCTTCTCAATAAGTCGGGTCGTGTCACCTTAGCACGGCATGTTCTATCGGCTATCCCCACGTATTGCATGCAAATTTGTTGGCTTCCTAAAACCACCTGTCAGCGCATTGATAGGAAAATTCGTAACTTTGTGTGGAAGGATAATTGTGGCCGTGGGCTGAACCTCATCGGTTGGGACCGCATGGCTCTCCCTAGAACCAGAGGCAGGTTAGGGTTTCAGTCGGCTCGCCATGCTAATATTGCTCTCCTTGGGAAGTTGGTCTCGGATGTAGTGACTGGAAGTGACAAACTTTGGTGCAAGGAGCTACGCTCGAAGTATTGGCCCTCGAGAGGATCCATTTCTTCCATGCCAACTCACGGCTCTTGTACCTGGAGAAGCATTCGTAAAGCGGCAGTCCAACTACAGGGAGGTTCTAATTTCGGCTCGGCAATGGACATTTCTCACTGTGGTTTACGGCATGGCTTCATGGCAACCAGCTTGGGCCCCTGGTGCCGTTCGTCGAGACTCATGATCTTGATAAATCCGTGAATGACATTGTTAGCAGTTATGGTTGGGATTTCTCGAACTTATATACTATCATTCCTGATCATGTCAAAGGTTCCATTCTTGAGATGCCGCCACCTTGCTTACACCAGGATGTGAAGGATGGTTGGAGCTGGGCAGGGAGTATTGATGGCCGCTACACTACTCGCACCGGCTATGCTTCCCTTCTTACTGCTCCGATCGGGATACATGCTTGGAAGTGGATTTGGAATTCATGAATACCGGAGCGCATTTGTTTCTTCCTCTGGCTACTCTCTTGGGAAGCTTTACCTTGTAATGCTCTCCGGTATAAAAGTCAATTGGCCAATACTTCCTTATGCCAAATATGTGGTGACATTGATGAAGATTGGAAGCACTATTTATTCCAATGTTCTTGGGCAGCTGCGTTGTGGAATGCTCTCCAGATTGATATCCCTATGGATCTGGATACCCTTGATCGGCCTGATGTCCGAGCATGGCTTTGTGGCATGTCTCGGTGGTATGGACCTTTATTTCTTGTGGCTCTTTGGCTCATATGGAAGGAAAGATGCACAAGGATCTTCCGAGGTACCTCTACTCCACATCACAAACTTCTCCGCACTATTTTTCACTTCGGGGACACTATTCACTCATCTCTTGCAAGACCAGCCAATATTATCTCTTTGTCGCAGCTGATTTGTTGGAATATGGGATCATGGACGGGGGTTTTTCTCCACTCGGATGGTTCACGCCTGGACAACCGAGGCCGCGCTGGCTATGGAGCTGTTCTGAGAAATGTCGATGGCAGCTGGATTGGAGGGGTCTCGGGGCAACTTGGGGACGTTTCGATTGTCCATGCTGAACTTGCTGGGTTAATGCATGGCCTTCAACTAGCGGTTCAACATGGCATTATGGCCATATACTGCGCTTGTGATTCGAATGAGGCCCTTCGACTTATATCTGCTCCTCGGTCTATCACCCACTGGCTTGCTCCATATCTTGCTCGAATTGATGAATTGGTTAGCCAATTCCAAGTTTGTAACTTCAACCACATTTTGAGAGAAGGTAATGGCGTTGCTGACTCTCTTGCAAAGTTGGGGGCTGAAGAGGAACTCTTCTTCACCACGTGGGCTTTTCCGCCGGACAGACTCAAACCTCTCTTGGCGGCTGATGTGGCGGGCACGTGGTTCCCTCGTGCCCATTGATCATCTTCCCTTTTTATTTTTTTTCCCCTTTTCTTTATTCCCTTTCCTAGCCTGTATAGGCTGCTATGCCAAAAAAAATATTTAGCTCGATTTATAGATCAAATTTAATATTTTAATATCACATATAAATATATTAATATTAATTAGTAAATATAGTCACGTTATTAAAATTTTAAATTATTTAACAAAATAAATTTATATATTTATATGTATAAGTTAATATAAAATCGAATATCGAATCGAATCAAATATTAATCGAATATCAAAATTGCGAATAATTTTGAAACGAATTATGAATCCAACAAAAAATATTTGATTCGTTTACAACCCTAGTCTAAGCAATAGAATTTGGAATAAAGGCCAAAATGGTCCTCTATCTTTGCTAAAAAACCGAAATAGTCATTTATGTTTCAAAATACCCAAATGGTCCTCTACATATGCATAAAATGGCCAAAATAGTCCTTTTGTATTATTAAAATGGGCTAGTGGACATCCATACTTTTATAGTTAACCCTAAACTTTCAAAAGCTTTCATTAAGGCCCTAGGAAGATTTGACTTTGTACAAAAAAAGTCATCTTTCAAAACTCAAATAATTTTATTGTCCATATGATTTCGGATCCGCATGAAAATTGGTATCAAAGCCTATATTTTATTAAAAACATATTAATTATATTATTTATAATATTTTATCTCTTAATGGTGAAGATTTAATTATTTTATGGATTCAAATAATTTGAAACCTACGAGTTATTTCCAAACTTTGGAAATAAAAAATAGAAATTTCTAGAGGAAATTCTTGAACTTGTCTAAAAGACAAGATATCGTTAAAATTGATTTCTTTCATAAAAATGAAAGGAACTGACTGGAAAGAAATTGATCCGGATAGCTTTAAGTTTTCACAAGACTTAAGAGAAATACAAAAGACGATTCAAGATTATGGTAACGGGGTATTAATTATACCTAGAAAAATAGATAAATTGAATCAGTCAACAGAGGAGATCTTGAAATTATTTCAAGATCTAAAGAAATATATTTTGAATCTGAAATTTGACATTTCAGATATCAAGAAAAGGTAGAAAGATATTCCTGAATCTTCCAAGAATAACCAAGTAAATATTAGAGATGCATTTGGACCGGTACAAGCTTTACACCAAAAAGCAAAGCAACCATGGTCCCAAAGCAGAAATCACAAGAAGAACTGATGATCGATCTCCTGAAAACAGTCGAATGAGTGTTTCCAGGGCAGATCTATCAGATCTACAAGAACTAGCAGAATCATTTTCCTAACTTGGGATTATGGATCTAGTTAATGTAAAACCCAATGAATTTCTTCAATTGGGTTATGCGGAAGAATCACGATCCAACGTGACTCACGATGGACCGCCTGACATCCCAATGAGGGAAAGTACAGACTTCCACATAAACAGGTATCCTGAGGTGCATCTCAATGCAAGACGAAACCCAGGACCGAACCCAAGTAGAGCACCAGAATCCACACCGTGGGCCAAGACGATGTTACAACCATTAAATCCATATGGCATAACACTGAACCTCGATGTTATCGACTTCAGAAACATCGAAGATCTGATCGATGAATGGGTAGCTTCAATGAAGATTGCAGCAACCACCCTGAATCTCGATAAAGAAAACTTTGTCAGATTAATAGAGCTAAGTCTCGAAGGATCGGCAAAGCTGGGCTGGAAAAACTCCACAACGGCTTTAAAAGAGCAAATACTCGAAGGAGAATCCAAAAGCACAATCTGCGAAAGATTTGGCCTCTTATTCAAAACCCATTTTGTAGGAGATGGTTATTTTGAATAACAAAGAACCGAAAAAATCAAGGTCTATACCCAAGCACTATTGGGTATGGAGTTAAGAATTATTTGTGCAGTAGACGAATATATCTACTGGTTTCGTAAATACTATTTTCAGAGTAAGATGACAGCTGAAGTAGCATGTCCCATGTTCTTTGCAAAGATCTGCAGCCCATGAAGAGAGATGTTGATCGAATCGTACACAGTACCCCCTGGTACAGTAGATTCAATAGCCCGAAGAACATCCTTCTTAAAGGATAAGCTCAGAGAATGGTGTCAACAGGCAGCTGCCCAAAAGAACATCAAGAGACTAAGAGGTAAAATAAAAAGAACCCCTCTTTGCTGTCAAAATAACGATTTTCCAACAATTATAGGAGAATCAGAAGAAAAGAGAAGAAAGAAGAAGAGTTGAGGCTCATACAGTAAGAGTTTCAGAAGACCTCCATTCCGAAGAAGAAGCCCATACCCGAGCCAACAAAAGTTTCAAGGATTGCAACTGTTGGAAGTGTGGAGCCAGAGGTCATATCTCACTCGATTGCCCCCAGAATCGTGAGATACGAATGTACGAAGCCACAGAGGATAACGTGGAGGTGGTCTACCATGGAAAGCTGGTACTAGTCTATCAGTTTGAAGACATCCCCTCGGATGAAAGCATCTATGAGGAAGAATTAAGAAGTGACTCGACTCATATTCAGATGGATCTTCAACCGAGTCTAACTGAAGAGGACAGGATTCAGACCACTGAAAACCTGTCTGGATTCTTTTCAAGGATGACGATCTCGAATCAAACCATGGAAAGAATAATGTGACAAGATTCCAACATCAGCCCATATGACGGATTCTGAATTGGCGGGATTGGATGAGTTCTTAGCCAGATGGGACTCAACCAGAGAAGACATAACATCATCTACAAGGTATGTGCAGATGAGTTTGCAATTCCTATGGAACTTACTTGTAATGTTATGGATATGCAATTAATTCCTAAAGAAGAAATTCTTGAGGAATTAAGTAAAATGAAGGAGGAAATTGTCATTACTATGAAATGGATCCACATAGGAGCCATCGAAGTAGTAATTAAGGCAACCTTCAAAGAAGGCATTGATTCTGATTACATCTATCAGTCACTGATAGAAGAATCAATAACCTTAGATATGGTCTTCTTGGGACTATGTTAGGAAATTTATATGCTGGGAAGTTAATGTTTGACATACATCCCAGAATTTCCTATAACTTAGCTGACCAAGATTTTGGCAGAGTTCTAACCCTTCATCAGGATTTTAAAAGAAAAGACCTTAAGAGATGGGAACAGGCCATATTCTATAACTTATAGAATTTCTTATGCAGTTTCCAATAGTCATCATTCTAACTTATTTCTCAGGAAAGAATATATAGAAATTCCTAGAATTTTCACGGAATTTGCTAAAGTCATGACTCCAAATCTTACCCAGATTCCAAAGTTAGGAGGAGAAGACATACAGATAAGAGATCATCCAATTCTAGACAGATCAACGAGTGCTAGAATTGAGTACGCAAGCCGTATGTCTTTTCCAGAAGACAATTATGGCATATAAAGGAAAGGAATTCATCAAAGATCTAACTTCTCAATCCATTGGGGTAGATAATATAAAGATTAAATGCCCTGAAGGATGGAAAGAAATACGAGTAATATTTGACATCACTAACCGTTTTCCATGTGATGACTTATACTACTTGCAGCAGCCATCTATTGTAACCTATGAAGGAACAACTGAAATTGCAGGGCACGAGATCAGAGTCTTAGGCACCGCCGGCAAAGACAAAGGGGTTATGATTTTGGGATTAAGTTTTCTCGAAAGTCATAAACCATGGGTAAGGAAGGATAATGGAATAGACTTTAATCTGAAGGGTCATACCATCAGAATTAAAAGACAAGTCTATTTTCCATTTATATCTCAGTAGGGATAATATACGAACAACATAAATCGGAATATTTTGCAGCTTATATTGATTCAGGTTCAGGTATTTGCACGGCAAAACCAGGAGTTTTTCTTAGCGAAGCTATGAATCATTACCCATTATTGCAGAAAAAGATTTTTCCCAAAAATCTTAGTACTAAATAAGGGTATTCGACATGTCAATATCATGATTGGAGGAGCATTTGGTACACCTTGGTATAAGGTAAAAACGCCTCCTATTTACGTTCATGATACATGAGCGGATATTTTGTTAGGTAATAATTTCATACAATCCTTTACAAAATATGTTCAAGATAACAAAAGAAATTTGTTAATATTTACCACAAGTTGTGGAAATGAGATACAGGTGTTGCACAGAGAAAAGGCATTCAACAGGTTAATGCCTATATCATTTCGCAACAAACGTAGTGATAATGATGCCAAACTAACCCATCCAAAAATGCAGGATAAAAGAAAGTTTGGTAAGGCTTTGTTGTCTTTTAGACAACAAGGATTCGATGAAGCTTCTATTGAGGAAATTATAAACCTCAAAGAAGCGATGCAGGAAATGAAGTTATTGAATATAACTTCATTAGACATTGATGGGGAAACTAAATTGTCCCTCGAAAATGTCAAAAGGCTCATCCGGAGAAACTTTAACGAAGATCCTCTGGTGTGGTGGGATAGAAACAAGATGAAGCTACTCTACACGTAAAAGAACAATATAAATATGAGTATGTTCTATACAAACCCATCTTAATGAATATGCAGGATAAGAAAGATATGCAGCAAATTATCAATGAGCATATCGATCTTAACTCATCGAGCCTGGAGTCTAAGCTTATAGTAGCCCTGAATTCTTGGTAAGAAACTATGGTGAAATAAAAAGAGGTAAACCCATGTTGGTAATAAAATATTAAGGTATTAATAAAATAATACAATTTGATGGTTATTATATTCCGAGTAGAGAACACTTAATTGATTGCATTAAAGGTGCTAAAGTCTTTTCGAAATTCGATTGCAAATCTGGTTTCTATCAGATTAAGATGGAGAGTGAGCCGAAGAAATTCACAGCATTCTCCACCCCACAGGGGCAATATATTTGAAATGTTATGCCAATGGGGCTTTCTAATGCCCCTCAAATATTCCAAAGAAAGATGGATAATCTATTTAAGGATTATCTAGAGTTTATGTTCGTCTACATAGATGACATTCTGATTGCATCTCGAAATATTAAAGAGCATATTAAACATCTTGAAATATTTTCAGATGCATGTCATAGGGAAGGTCTAGTTCTCTCTGAGAAAAAGGCTACCATCGCTGCTAACATAATTGAATTCTTAGGAGTTCAAATTGATGAAGCATGGATAGAGTTACAGGAACACATTGTGGAAAAATCCGCAATTTTCCTGATATATTGAAGGCAAGAAACATCTTCAAAGTTTCTTGGGAGTTGTAAATTTTGCAGATATGTTTATAAAAGATCTTGCAAAATATAGAAAGGATTTTAGGCCACTCCTGAAAGAGACTGAAAGCTCTAGATGGAAATGGGAAGAAATCCATACAAAGAGAATTCGCGAACTAAGCAAGTCTGTAATAGCTTGCCAAAACTCGCGATACCTCAAGATGAGGACGAGGTGGTAGTCTATAGAGACGCCAATGATTTTCGATGGGCAGGAGTGTTCATGAGAAAAACAACTACATGACAAGAACCCTGTAGATACACAGGAGGACTGTTCACTGAACAACAAACCAAACTTTGGCACATTAACGAAAAGGAATTCTTTGCAGTATGGAAAACATTTAAAAAATGGCCTTTATTCTTACTTGCAAAGAAATTTATTTTAAAGGTTGATAATACCAATGTTAGAGCTTTTCTAAAAAAATGAACTTGAATCAAAAATTGAAAAAGCTCGTATTATCAGATGGCAAGTTGAATGTGAGTATCATACTTATGATATTGATGTTATGAAATCTCATGAAAATGTTCTTGCAGATTTCTTGACGAGAGATGGAAGCATTTGAAGCATATTCCATCATTACGAGATTCAGGAACCTCAGGGAAAATCTTGAAGAGCTATCAAAGCATTTTGGACAGCTGGATATCAATGCAAAGACAGCTGGCCAAATACAGCAGAGTGATGTGGACATGGTCCGCAATGATATTCGAACCTCCCATATTGCAATGACAATGCCAAGGGAATCGGTACTAGAGCCAATCAGGAAAGCGTCGACTTCCCTCGTAAACAAAGAGAAATGTACCCAAAAAACTAAAGTGGTCACATATGAAGAAGCAGATTCAAGCACTGCTTCAAAAGAACCATTGTCGGATACCGACAAAAATGTTGAGCAAGAGGAAAGTCACATTTCTGAAAGTTCAAGTCAACCCACTGCCTCTGGGGTAAAAGAGAAAGAAATTAACCTTGGGCCAATGACAGGCACCTCTAAGGTTAATTCAGAAGAAAATGTCTTTTCTACAGCCTGGCTGGACTACCAAGGAAAATGGGAACAACTAGTTTCCAAAAGGGGAATTAACCCTAGCAAGATGGTGATCGAAACATCCGGAAGATACAATAGGGTCTGGATGCTCGAAGGATCGAAGCCAGAAGAGGTTCGAAAGTGGTATGATTTTGGATCATTAGCATCTGTTCATACTACATCACCAGGGTTCCCGGAAATAGAAAAACTTCCAGGATGGATAAGTTGTGCGGTGCATGAATCATGGCAGAACAACCCGCACCTCTAAATAGGAGATATTCTGGAGCTTAAGTTCATCTCAGCAGCACCAGAAATCATTGGCAAATGTTCATACCCGGTCTTCCATTTTATTAAATTACAAAGGCCTGATATGATAGCTTTCAACAGAGTTAAGTCCATTGATGACAAGGCACCATTGGTATCTTCCATCAGTGAAGACGAGATATCCACCAGACGAGCATGGGGATTCTGGGTCTGTCTTATAGAGATGGAAAATGTCAAATATCCATTTAAAATCTTTTCCAATAATTTAAATGGATCGTTCCTGGTTAATTCTTTAACACGGAAAAGCACTGAGTTTTCGGAAACCTCTTTTGAAAAGAAGAGGTTACTTATTTGGGAGAATAAGTTGCCAGCAACCGAGTCTACCAGAAAGAAAGCATGCAAAATGATGCATGTCGGATTGTTTGTCAATGGGGAAACCACATATGCCCATATTGCGCAGAACAGGAAAAACCCTTATTCGGCACAAAGATTTGGATATCTCAGAAGAAATCCGGATCCGAACAAGAAAAGGGGAAGAAACATCCAAAAAAATTTCCAAGCCAAAGTGAGAATAGCTGGATGTAAGAGGAAAAGAGGTGTCGGCAATACACTATAATTAAAGGCCGACAGAGCAAGTCTGGAGTAGTTGGCAGTTAGTGGCCGACAAAGAAAGGTGGAAAGTTGACAAAAGATGCCACCCAAGATAAATAATTTTTATAGGGTTTTATGACTTGGGATCAAAATAATTTATTTTCTTTAATTTTAAACTTAAAACGTGTATTCTTTATGTATAATGTGTAAAAAAACATAATATGAGTTTAGTTAACTTGTCAGATTCATAAACTCACGACTTAATATTAGTACGCATAATTGAGTTTATTTATTATTGCAATTTCCTAAGATCTTATGAAATTGCAATAATAAATAAACTCAATTATGCATACTAATATTAAGTCGTGAGTTTATGAATCTGACAAGTTAACTAAACTCATATTATGTTTTTTTACACATTATACATAAAGAATACACGTTTTAAGTTTAAAATTAAAGAAAATAAATTATTTTGATCCCAAGTCATAAAACCCTATAAAAATTTTAGCGTTTAAGAGGATATGATCGTAAGATCGTAGAAGCGATTAAGGCAGTATGACCATAAGATCGTAACATTCTACGATCAAGATCTTTTCCAATAATTTAAATGGATTGTTCTATTTAAATTTTAAGATCCTACAAGGATCCTACAAGGATCGGGATCTTATCCAGATCTTACTAATTTTAAGATCCTACAAGGATCGGGATCGTTTTAGAGATGTGTGATCGTAAAATCGTAAGATCCTAAGATCAGGATCGGGATCTTAACAACTATGCTTCCAACTCTTCAAAATATTTAAATATTTTCTTTCTGCAAAAATTTTCCTTTGTGTCTGTAATAGTATGGGTACATCCCCAAGAGTCTAATATCCTCTGCTATGAGGAGCTAAGTTTGTCTTCTCCATTAGGAGAAATTGTGTTTGAATAATATTTTTAATATTTCTTCAATAAAATCCAGGCTTCCTATATCTATAATCTTCTTATTAGAATTAAATTCTTTTGCTCCAAACCTCGCTATGTCCTAAGGTAGGAAACGAAATAGGACTGTGCTGATTGTTGCTGAAGGAGCCCAGAGCTGGTGAACCATTGGTTGCGGTCGTGTGGTTGGAAGGAGTCCGTAAAACCCAGAGCTCGGAAGACCCGGTAACAAGGCGGTTAAACCCGAGGTATGAGGTTTTTGTTTAATTTTTCTTACGGAAGCATGTTGGGCATTTATTTGATGTATGGATCAATAAAAATCACTATTTAAAGTTTTGGGACTAAAATAAAATAGTATGAAAGGTTGGTGGTCAATTTAGTATAAAAGAGTGTCAAGTGGAGATTATTTTATACAAAAATGACTAAATTGGACATTAAGGCAAAAGGTAGATGACTGATTGGGTATAAAAATAGATAAAGCACTGATTTGGCAAAAATGGAAAGAAAAAGTACTAATTGGGCATTTATTCCATAGAATTTACCACATACCTTATTGTGTTTACCAAGTTATTGGTGTGTGTTTGCCACTTTATTGCAATGTGCTTTTCCACATTTATCATATATTATTTGTCAAAGTTCTTGATATGTTTTGCACACTATACCAATATGGTTTACCACATATACCATATGGGTTTACCAAGTTTCTGGAATATGGTTTACCACACTGCTGCCATGTGCTTTACCAATATATTGGGATGGTCATTGGGATGGTCCTCAGGACCGTCCCATGACCGTCCCAAACATTCGGTCCACTTCAGAATGTATGAGACGGTCCTGGTGCCGAAGCATGGCTAACCAAACCGTCCACTTCACCCTTTACGACGATTTACCACATTTTACATATAGTTCTTACCAATTTATACTAATGATAATTACCATGATTGACAATAACACTTCACTTACTTTCTTAAATAATTCTTACCATTATATGATACATGAAATTGCACCCAACAAAACCAACATAAACATCCAAATACCCATACAAGTTCCAATTACACTGACCAATCGCCACATACACAAACCGAAATCCTTGGTTCACAAACCAACACCCACCTATGCAATTGCACATCCATATACAAAATATTTAAAGGTTCACAAAGCAACATCCACCTACGCAATTTCACATCCATATACAAAATATTCAAACTACGCAATCTCCAAAAACACATCAACGAATTGAATCTAGAACCAAGCTCTTCAAGTTCTTCACTACATTCAAGTTTATCTTCAGCCAACCAATTCTCCAATAGATTCTTCTTATTTTGATTAACCACAAGACGTCATAACTCCAAAGACTCAAAAGCATTGAGGTTTTCTTTGGAAACGGTGGTGTCTGCCCAGCTTGTACAAGAACACTCTGAAAATACATCAAATACCAATGAATGTCCAGATAATTAATCAAAGCAAATACTTCAAATCACATTCAACTGCATACACATTCTCAATCAGAAAACTTTATTTTAAACTTTGTTTTGTATTACAAATACTAGGAACCTGAAATTTAATAAAAACAGGTTGTCTAAAATTTGGCAACAGTATCAGGTGTCCGAATGATGCCTTGAGGGGATTCTGCAGCAAGCTCAGCAGCCTCTTTATACTTAGTCTGAGCAAACAATTCTTAGAAACGCTCAACAAACTGATTATTAAAGATATCAAAGCATAAGAATGCGAATAGACAACATATGTAAATGAAAAGCTTTCACATAAAAAATAAAAATAATTAAAAATTACATTGGCACATACATCAAATGGAGATACATAGATATTCTAAATGGAGATACATCAAATGATTATATATTATCTATAGATAATTTTATACCATCAAATGCCTATACAATATATATAACTTTTAAAATAAAATAAATATATTCGGTTCGGTTCAGTTAATCGGGGGAAAATTAAAGTATTTGTATTTGTATTTGAACCGGACTACTGAAATTTGATATTTGTATTTGCTCCGGGGTCCTCGATTAACCGGAAGTTCAGTTCGATTTCGGTTCGACTCAGCGGTTCAACGAATCGGTTCGAATATTTTGCCCACCCCTAGCATTACTAACATATTTTTTTGCTAAACAACAGGCTAAAAAAGAGTGGTGGGAGTCCACGCCACACAAATTACAAAGGAATAAATGAGAGGGATAAGTAGGCCTAGACAATTTCCCCGAAAACTCGGTATACCGATCGTATCATATCGAAAAATGCCGAAAATATCAAAATTTATGGTATACCGAAATTTTTGATATGGTATAGTGTTGTGCTGAATTTTTTGGTATGGTATCGGTATCAAAATATAAGATATTCGGTATATCGAAAATACCGAAATACCGATATATGTATTATAAAATATATAATTATAAATTTTTAAAATAAAAAAATATTACATTATATATTTATTTCTAAACCCAAAAAAATTTCTAGTTAAGCCCCAATCCAAATTTCAAAAAACCTATAATTAAATTTCTATTTGTTAGCAAACCCCAATTCAATATTTCAATTCTATTCTTCTTTCTACTCTTCAGTCCTCACGGTCACTGTGCTTAGTTGATTTTATTTATGCTATAAGTGAATATGAATGACATCTAAAGTTCATTTAAAACCCTGTTGATGTTTTTTTAGGTGAATTACATTATTTTGGAATATTTTATTTCACTTAAGTATTATTATATGAAAATTTTCGTTCATTTTCATAAAATTTTTTATATTGGCATATCGATAATACTGAACTTTTATACCGAATGTTTCGGTATACCGAATTTATGGTATGGTAATGGTATTTATTTTTCATATACCGATATTTACGGTATGGTGACTGTATGAGTGAAAAGTTTCGGTATGCCGTACCGATCTATCCCTAGGGATAAGGGCCGGCTACGGACTTGACCACTAGAGTAAGTCCCCATCCTCAGGATTACAAACATATTGACTTTTATTGTTCTTTGCTAATAAACTTTGGCTTAATGTGAGGGCAATGTATATAACGGTATTACATTTTTAAATTCATTTAAATGTATTTAGGCCATCCCCAACGTCCAGGAATTTATTGACATGGCAGTCTAAAAACCCGTGAACTGAGGTATTTCATTGTTGGAAGGGCTGAGGGAATTAAATTGTTTAGCTAAATAGCTACCCATTGTGCACGGGAATCAAGAGATTAACAAATATTTTTTGGAGTAGGCCCCAATGATGCGCAACAGCTCCCCCCCCCCCCCCTTTTTTTCTTTTTCCTATTTTTGCATGTAACGGTTTACTCAAAAAAAAATTTTCCTATTTTTAGCAAATGCTCCAACGGATAGTTTTTGAATAAAATTTAATTCTTTTAAAAAAAATTTACGAACTATTTTTTATAGCCGTTATTTTTGTAGCCGTTCTATGTAAATTTTTAAATTTTTTTTCTTCTTATTTTTCACTATAAATACTCCAAACTTTACCATTTTTCATTCATCTCATATTCTCAACTTTTATTTCTTTACTTTCTATTTCTTCTCTTCTCCAAAATATGGATAAAGATTCATGGATGCAATGGTTCAATTCTTCAAATTCCGGTGAAAATTCACCGCCCCCAAATAACAATTTCGCTCGCCCTTTCCCAACTTTCAAAATCTCAATTTCCCTCAAAATTTTCCAACTCAATTTCCGGCTTTTCCTGAAGGTAGTAATACTCTACCCAATCCATATCCACTTCAATTTTCTTTTATGTATCCACCTCAATTTCCTTACATGGTACCTCCTCAATATGGATTTCGTCCAACAATGGGCACAAATTCTTTAAGAAGGCCTAGAACTGATGGTTCGGGCACAGACAAAGACACTCCAACTCCGAACTCTCAACGTTCCATCTCCTTTCTCTTCGCAATTTTCTCCGGCAGGTCTTGAGCAGATTTATCTGGCTGCTGATTTTGATGATGTTGATGATCCGCCAACGAATACTACTTCACAAAGAAAACCATACTCCCAAGAAGAACATGCCTTCCTGGGGAGTTGTTGGGCCGATATTAGTGAGGATCCTATTGTCGGAAACGATCAAAAAGGGAATCAAATGTGGGTTCGGATTGCTGAGCTGTACAACAAGGGACGTCCAAGGAAAGCAGTATTTAGGTGTCACACTGTGTTGAAGACACATTATTATACACTACAAAAAGAGGTGAAGCAATTTTGTGGTTGTTATAATCAGGAGAAGAAGGCTTGGGGAATGGGGGAGTGGTTGCAGTGATGCAGATATTCTAAAGAAGGCAAAGGTTCAATACAAGGCGAAATATGGTTCGAACTTTGTTTAGATGAGTACTTGGCATGTTTTGAAAGACCACCCAAAGTTTGCGGACCCAGAAGTTGATAATCGCGGCTCAAAGAAACCAAAATCTCAGTATCTGGAGAGTATGTTGTAACTTCAAATGCTGACACAAGTGCCGGAGAGGAACCTAGGTCGGAATGCTCGCAGCCAATGAAGAGGAACACAACAAGGCGAATGGCTAAGGGTGAAGGAAAAGCAACCACATCCAATGCCGGAGAAAATTTCGGTCTTATTGATGAAAAGATTCAGGTTTTAGAAGAACAAAATAAGAGAAAGTTGGAGACGCTATCTACTATTGCTGCTGCTCAAGAGACTACTGCCACTAATAAAGAGTGGAAAATAATGATGAAAGATACCTCAAACATGATAGAGGATCAACTGCTTTTTCACTTGAGTGGTAGAAAAAATTAAGAAAAAGTGGGGAATTTAGGTTTCAAATATTATATATTGTGTTTCTGTTTCTGTTTCTATTGTAATATCTTAGTTATTTTGTTATATTATAGTATTGCAATCGTTTTATTTTGTTCTATTATAATATTTTAGTAATTTTAAATTCGTTTTAGTAATATTTTGTTCTATAATACCTTCAATAGTTATTTATCTTATAATTTTTTATTTTAAATTTACTTTAATAAAATATGATAAAACTTAAGTTAATGATAAATTATCCGTTACAAAAGTAGTCGTTATAAAAATATCCGTTATGAAACTAACCGTTATAAAAGTATCCGTTATGAAACTATTCGTTATAAAAGTATTCGTTATGAAACTAGCTGTTATAAAAGTATTCGTTATGAAACTAGTCGTTATAATCTAACCGTTATCTTGTGAAATTGAAGTCTATAAAAGGACTCATTCTATTTGTTGCACTTCTCACCTCAAAACATCCACTTGTCCAAAATTGCATCATATATGTTACCTTCATTTAAGAAAAAAAAAAAAGAATGTCTTCATCTTCTCACTCATCTGATGAAGAAATTCCATGTGGTAGTGATCTTGAGTTCTTACTTGATGATACGAGTGAGAATGAAGTATTATCGTTGCTTAGAGGGAAAAAAAAAAAGGAGTTACTTGGCGGTGCCACAACTTCGGCTGGCGGTGGTAGAAAGCGAAGAACTTATGTGGATCGAGATCGTGAGGCAGGTCACGCAAGGCTTTACAATGACTATTTCTCTGAAGATCCAATATACGATAGTCATACGTTTCGTCGGTGTTTTCGTATGTCGAGAGAATTGTTCTTGCGCATAGTTAAAGCACTTGAGTCACACAATGAGTATTTTCAATGGAGAGTAGATGCAGCTGGTAAAAAAGGGTTCTCTCCACTACAAAAGTGCACGGTGGCGATTCGCCAACTGGCATATAGTGGACCGGCAGACCATTGGGATGAGTACCTACGTAACAACTTCCATAGAGTGTCTCTTTAATTTTTGTCGTTGTGTAATTGAACTTTGGCGAATACTACTTGAGGAAGCCTGATGCCGAGAATTGTCAACGTTTGTTACAAATGCACGAACAAAGACACGGATTTCCCGGAATGCTGGGGAGCCTTGATTGCATGCATTGGGCTTGGAGAAATTGTCCGGTTGCTTGGAAAGGTCAATCCACACTAGGTGATCATGGTTTCCTAACAATCATGCTTGAAGCGGTTGCCTCTGCAGATTTATGGATATGGCATGCTTTCTTCGGGGTAGCAGGATCTAACAACCACATAAATGTGCTCAACTAATCTCCTTTATTCACGGATACTCTGCAAGGGCGCGCCCCATCCGTTAATTTTACGATAAATGGCAAGCAATATAATCAAGGATACTATCTTACCGATGGAATCTATCCAGAGTGGTCTACTTTTGTAGAAAGCTTTCAATGTCCTCAGGATCCAAAGAGGAAGCATTTCAAGAAAATGCAAGAGGCTGCTAGAAAAGATGTCGAACAGGCATTTGGAGTGCTTCAAGCTCGTTGGGCAATGATTAAAGGTCCAAGTCGTTTTTGGTACAAGAACAATATGAAAGATATAATTTAAACTTGTATTATATTGCATAACATGATCATTGAAGATGAAGGAAATAAAGCCGACGATTGGTCAGACGATCCCAATTATTCAACTCCACCTCCACAAATGGTGCCTCCAATTGGTACGTTAGTGACTACGTCAGAAGAGGTGTTCAACTACGAGATAAGCAGAAACATCTTCAACTTCGACAGGATTTAATTGAGCATCTTTGGGCCTGATCCAGAAATAATTAGTTATATATTAATTAGCCTTTGCGAACTATTTATCCTTGTATTCATGGTTGGCTTGAATTTGTATTTTCATGTTTTCTGTAATATAAATATTTAAAAATATTATTTGGAGTTATTTATTCAAAATAATTTAAAATGTTAAATAATTAAAATAATTGAAAAATTCTTGTGATATTTAGTAATACGTGTATTAATATTAGTAAGGAGAGATGTAATAATTATGGTGAATATTGAAGGCTACGTGAGGTATGGGAATTGGTAATAGTAAGATAAGTAATAGATTCGTGAGAAGAAAATAAAGTAAGTAACGGGAAGTGGGAAATCTTTATCAAGGAATAATGAATTACAATCACTAAACTAACATATATACATAGGAGAAGAAATAGCCTCATGTCGTACTTGGATGAGAGCTAGGAAGAGAAAATCAATTTGATTGCTTCATAGTATTACTTGATCATTAAGGTATGACATCCATATTGTACATGCATGTATCTTAACACTCCCTCTTGGATGTCTTCGGTACAAAGAATATGCCTCGTTAAAATCTTACTTGGAAAAAACCCTATGGGAAAAAATCCAAGTTAGGAAAAAGAGTACATGATTCTTGTATGTTTACTTCTCCCTCTGATCGAAACATCAGTTGAGATTCTTTAGTTGGCGCATCCCTTTTTCACTAATTTCTCGAATGTTGTTGTTGGTAGTACCTTGGTAAATAAATCAGCAAGATTATCAGCTGAACAGATTTGTTGCACATCTATTTTACCATTTTTCTGCAAATCATGAGTAAAAAATAATTTTGACGAAATATGTTTTGTCCTATCTCCTTTTATATAACCTCATTTCAATTGCGCCATACAAGCCGCATTATCTTCATATAAGATAATTGGGGGTTTTTATTTTCGGACGATAAACCACAATTTGTTTCTACATAGTTAGTCATGGATCTAATCCAAACATGCTCTCGACTAGCTTCATGCATTGCTATGTTTTCAGCATGATTTGATGAGGTGGTTGTCAATGTTTGTTTCGTGGATCTTCACGATATTGCATTACCACCACATGTAATTAAATAGCAAGTCTGTGACTTAGCTTTATGTGGGTCTGATAAGTACCCAGCATCGGCATAGCCGATATTCATATCGAGAATCGTATGAATAAAATAGACCCATGTTAATCGTCCCTTGGAGATAGCGGAATAAATGTTTTATTCCTTTCCAATGTCGTCAGTAGGAGATGAACTAAATCTCGCTAATAAATTTACTGCAAATGATATATCAGGTCTAGTGCAGTTTGCGAGATACATTAGTGCTCTAATGGCACTTAAATATGGACATGTGGCCCAAGTATTTCATCATTCTCCTCTTTTGGTCTAAATGGATCTGTTTTAGGATCAAGTGACCTTACGACCATTAGATTACTTAATGGATGTGCTTTGTCCATATAAAATCATTTTAAGACCTTTTGGGTATAGGCCTTTTGATGGACAAGAATTCCATTATCCAAATATTCAATTTGTAAACCAAGACACTTTCTTGTTTTTCCGAAATCTTTGATTTCAAATTCTCTTTTGAGATATTCAACAGCAATTTGAATCTCACCAGGGGATCCAACTAGATTGATATCATCAACATATAGTGCAATGTTAACGAATCTTGACCCATTTTTCTTTATAAAAATGCATGGGCATATTGGATCGTTTATGTAACCCTTTTGAAGTAAGCATTTGCTTAATCGGTTATATCATATTCTCCCAGAATTTTTAAGCCCATATAAGGATCTTTGTAATTTGATGGAATACATCTGTTTTGAGTTTGCTTCATATGCTTGTGGCATTTTGAACCCTTCTGGATTTCATATAGATATCAGTATCTAATGTTCTATATAAATAAGTCGTAACGACGGCTGTGAGTCTATTTCAAGTTTTTCATGTACTGCTAAACAGATAAAATATCTGAATGTAATTCCATCCATTACTGGGGAATAAGTTTCATCATAGTCAAAACCCGGACTCTGTGAGAACCATTGGATGACTAATCTCGCTTTGTGTTTTACAACTTCATTTTCTTCATTTTTTTCCGTACAAAAACCCATCTGTATCCAACCGGATTTATATTTTCAGATGTTTTGACAATCGGTCCAAACACATTTCATTTAGCCAGGGAATCCAATTCTGATTGGATTGCATCTTTTCATTTGAGCCAATCAGGCCTTTTCCGACATTTATCAACCGAAGTCGGTTCAAAATCCTCATCATCATTCATAATTTCAAATGCTACATTATATGAAAATGTAATATTAATAGATGTTTCTTCTCGATTCCAAACATTTCTATTTGTGATAAAATTTATAGATATTTGAAACTTTTGACAATTTCCCACTATATGAGTATTTTCTGAAAAATATCAAGTTTGAATTTATTAAATGAAAAGAGTTATGATTTATGGAAGGGGTTTAAGGATATATTTAGGTTGTCACGTTTTTATATACTCATGTAGGAAACTGTGGCCCGAAAGCGCACGGTGTCAAAAATTGCAGTAATTTATAGTAAGACCGGATCGTTCACTGGAGGATGTGCGATAGAAGCAGGGCCCACGTCGTTTACTAAGATTTTCCACTCGGTTACTCGTTTCAGGTTTTGCATTGGTTTCTAACAACTACTTGACATAATTTAAACTAGACTATGAAAGCAATAAAATTATTCTACAAAGCACAATAAAATTATTCTAAAAAGCAATTAAATCTATTATAAGAAAGCAATAAAAATTATGCTAAGAAAGCGGATAAAATTAGTCTACGAAAGCAGATTTAAAATGTGACAGAAGGGACATGGAGGAAATAATAAAGATTGGACAAGATTCAGATGAGACACAATTAAACTTCCATTTTAATTACACAGATCTTTGCTTGTGATAATCCATCAGTTAGCTAACTCTCATGCTTTCTAGACTATGTTCCCTTTAACAGACAGGTACTTGTAGTCAGAATTTACATGCTTTTAAGACCTCAATTTCTAAGATGCCACAGATTAATAACTCCCCCTGCCGAGGTATGTTATTTCTCTATGGTGGATAAGCAACACCTAACACATCATTAGTTGACATGCCAAGTACTCCTATCATCCCCCTTGTCACACCCAATAGTCTAGATTAAAATCCCAAACTAATCCACAACTCTTAAACCTTACAACCGGCGGCCAACCTCTAATTCTTCCGAGTGACCTCTATAAAAGCATTTAAAAGTAAGCGATAAAGAAAGCAGTAAAGAAAGCATTTAAAAACCTATCACTCGGAAGTCTCAAAAGCTATCTCATTTCGTTAGTATAAAAGAGCTCCTGATCTTGGTGACCAGGTGCAGATTTAGAACTTCCCAAATATCAGTAAGCCACAGGGCTTATAACATCTGGTTAGTTATGAGATAAACTGAGTGGAACAGACCTGTGAAGATTTATTCCGAATGTACTCATTCAAGACTCAATGCTAGGCTTTGGTGGGAGAGGATAGTATTTGAAAGAATACTCAACCCTACCTTAGAAATTAACCAAGGCCTATATGTTGTTCCTCTAGTATTATGTATCTCATCTTATCTGAATCCAATGGGACACTGATTCAATGCAATACCTAATATAAGATTTCCAACACACAGTAATTTTGAGAAAACAATTGATATTTGAAAATCATTCCCTACACAGGTACTAAACTCTCAATTAAAACACAGATCCTTTCAGTCTAGGAGAGACCTAATCGCTGACTCTGCTTCTAAGTTCTCAAAATCAACCCCCAGTAGAAGATGAATTAGTCATAACTGTGAAATTATCCCTTACTAGATCCGGTTTTTAGAAAGTGATTTTTGCGGAAATTTATTATGCAGCATCTGATTTAAATTAAGACTTCTATGTCCAATGAGAAGGATCTCCAAAATATTATAGACCACAATATCTACATAATAATAACATGCATACATGTATATGAGAAGTAAAATAAAATACCCCAAAATATATGGTGGGGTAGACAGAATTTGATACACAAAGATGAATTAGCCTTGAGATAAGAAAAATTTGGCTAAAAAGAGGTCAGAAATAACTGAGGTGATCTGGACTGCAAACATCTGCTATCCAGTTCTCAATTACTTGAGATGGAATGATTTTTAGACAGAAAAGAATTCCAAGTGACAGTGATCGCTATCATCGAGAATCCTACTATCCATGAATGAGGGAAAACCCACATGTTTTCATACTATAGTACTATTGGAACAGTGTTGATCGACACTGTCTATTATTACCATAGTTCGAAATTCAGGTTGAAATTAAGATAAAGAGAAGAAAACTGTATCTAATTAGGAATTCGCTGAGTGGCTAATCGTTATCCCCGTGAAGGGACCTTTTTGCCGTAACTTCCACCAATCACTAATCAGACCATGCAAAATAATGAGTAATAATTAATACACAGAAGACGAGCTAATCGTTATCCCGGTGAAGGGACCTTTTTGCCAACATTGATCTGTGATATTCCTTATTACCCATTCATACACACAATTAACTAGAAAAGATGAATTAAAAGAATATTTTTGGGTATTGTGTAAGTATCAGTCACACAATAATTTTAGGCACTAATGGGTTGAGGTGTGTAATGGATAAAATTGGATGCAATGGGCCTAAGCCCAATACATCCATGCAACTTACACAACTCAGGAAGTAAAATATTTTGCGGTTTTTTAAAATAGAGAAAGGAGGTCAATTCGGTCTACTGGTTTAGGTGCAATATAAACCGAATTGACTATGCATGAGAAATGAAGTGTTATCTTACCCAATTAATCATAGTAAGGTTATGAAATAGCATCATCTAATTCGATTTGTCAAGCAATTCGGTATAGACCGAATTGGACAAACCGGATTGATGGGGTTATCCCCTTACTCAAATTTGGCTAAGGCATTTACTTCAAAAGGAGTGTTTAATTCGATTTACCAGGATAATTCGGTATAGACCGAACTGGCAAATCGAATTGGTTTAACAAGAAAAATAAACTAAGGCATGAAGGGATGATAATGCATACAATGTGGTTTCCAAATCAATTCGGTCTATGTGTGCAATTCGGTATATACCGAATTGCATGGGAACTACATGAAGAAATGAACAAACAACATTTTTATCATGCGCATGAGTAATTCGGTATAGACCGAATTGCCTTTGACCGAATTGCATGTGATTTTCTCATAAGGAAATAAACAAACATTTTACCATGCAATTCTGTCTTCATGGGCAATTCGGTGTATTCGGTGTACACCGAATTGCCTTAGACCGAATTGCATGCCTTTTCACATAAGTGTATTTTTGTGTTCACAAATATCACTGCGGTTTCTAAGTTGATGTGGTTTGTGATAGATGGGATTGACTCCATCACTCATTTCACATCAATGTCATCTCGCAGCCATATTTGTAAATATTTTGTGGTTATCCATAATAAACATATCCAGTGGGTAATAGCATGGAGTAAAACCTAAAGCTACAAACAAAGAATTCAAAGATTACTCTGCCTAATACAACTTATAACCTAAGAACATCATGCATAAAAATAAGAACACTTAAATTATCTAAGGCAATAATAAACAAGAAATCTAAGCAAGAATAAAAAAATAAAGCATGTAAAATCTATTTCTAAGAAGCCTTAAATTATCTAAAAACCTAAGAACACTTATTTGAAGCTCTAAGGCATAAAACCACACCAAAAATCCACTTGAACATGCATTTATTAAGAATGAAAGCCAACTAGAAACATATTAAATGTAACCTAGTTGGAACAAACATTCATTCTACCATATTTATTGCTAAAGAAAGCATTTAAAGAGTGTAAAACACATGAGACAAAATCCATTTATGGAAATCTTCTTTGTATTAAACACTTGAAAGCATAATAAATAACCCAAAACCATAACTAGATTGAAGGTTGGGTTCATTCTAACTACAAAACATATTAAAATATGGAAATGGCTACTCTACATGGTAATAACAAGCTTTTACAAACTAAACTAAGATCAAAGCATTAAAAACTAGTCTAAAATGCATGAAATTAAACTAAATAAACTACCTACCTAACCCTTAAGGGGTGAAGAACTTGGTACTCCTTGTTCTCTCCAAGTGTTATTTGGAACTGTATTCTGAGATATCCGATATGTTGGTAGAAGTAGCTTTTATACTTGTTCTTCAAAACTTTAGGCCCATCAGTGGCCCATTAGCAATGGCATGCTTTTTCCACATGCTCCTCAGCTTCATCTGGATGTATTTTGAATGTAATTCGGTCTCTTCAAACAATTCGGTATAGACCGAATTGATGCATGTCGAATTGCATGAGGTCTCTCTTCCTTGGTCCTTGGCTGGGATGTGGTTTTCCATATCAATTCGGTTTAAGTGTAGACCGAATTGAATGTGTCGAATTGCTCATGGTCTCCTGCTTGGCTTCCTGGTCTTGAATAAATTCGGTCTATGCAATCAATTCGGTGTAAACCGAATTGGGCATTCTGCTTCTCCTCTCAACACTTTGTCTATTATTCTTCTTTATTCTTCAGCAATTCGGTCTATATGGGCAATTCGGTATAAACCGAATTGCCTAGACCGAATTGCCTTTCAACACTTAGCCAAAAATTTTATTTTTGTGGGCTATTTTATTCTTTTGCCCATCTTTTCATTCATTTTTCTTTTCTTTTTCCTTTTTTCATGTTTTTGGATTTTTTTAACACAAATGTAACTAAAATTGCATATTTTTGTGTTTTTCATTACCAGCATATTATTTTTACAAACTCGCATTAATTTGTCGAATTCAACTGCTTTCTTATTAAAATAAGATGAGAATACGATCAAAATGTCCGTCTCAGACACGGAAATGGATTGGAAATAATGGACAATTTTGGCCATTATCAATATTTCATCATTTTGATGATTTTGCTCTTCAAGAGTCAAGTCCCCGCAGGGCTCAGTTTTGTCATTTTTGATACTATGTATCACATCAACATCATTATTCAATCCTCTTTTCTTTCGAGGATTTTTATCTTTGGAACCGAGAGGTCTACCACGCTTTAAACGTGCATCAGACTAATCTTTAGCACTTATAATGTGTTCCAATTTTGACTGGAACATTTGCTGCCGGTATATGCGATTTGGTAACCCTTTTAGAGTCACATAATGCATCGGGCAGTTCGTTTGCAATTTGTTGCAATTGTACAATTCTTTGTATTTTGATTTCACAATCTTTTGAACGAGGATCAAGGAAATCCAACGGGATTTTCCAATTTATATTCTTTTTCGGTTGATCCTTTTCTCCCGCCAATGTCGGGAAATGTGATTCATCAAAATGACAATCATCATATCTTGTTGTAAATGAATCCCCTGTTAATGGTTCAAGATAACGTATTGCCGAGGGTGATTCATATCCGACATATATTCCCAATCTTCGTTGGGGTCCCATTTTGGTGCACTGGGATGGTGCAATTTGGACATAAACTGCGCAACCAAATATTCTCAAATGGGATATTTTGGGTTCATGCCCAAATGTTAATTGTAATGGGGAGTATCTATGATAACTTGTCTTAATCGCACCAATATTGCTGCATGCATTATAGCATGTCCCCAAGCTGAAACTGGCAACCTAGACTTCATTAATAATGGTCTAGCGATCAACTGCAATCGTTTAATAAATTATTCAACTAGTCCATTTTGATTTTTGTGTATGCACATGGGCTACAGGATGTTCGATGGCTATGCCTATCGACATACAATATTCATCAAATGTCCGGGATGAATATTCACCAGCATTATCCAAATGGATACTTTTAATTGCATAATCAGGGAACTGTGCTCGTAATCTTATGATTTGAGCTAGCAATTTCGCAAACACATGGTTGCGTGAAGACAATAATGTCACGTGAGACCATCTGGTTGAGGCATCAAGCAACACCATAAAGTATATGAATGGCCCACAAGGTGGATCTATAGGTCCACAATATATCACCCTGAATTCTTTCAAGAAAACTAGGGGACTCTGTTCCCACCTTTTCTGGTGAATGTTTTATAATCAGTTTCCCTTGAGAGCAAGCAACACATATATAATCATTGTGATGCTGCATTTTTTGTCCCTTTAGTGAATGGGCATGGGAATTTGTAAGGATCCGCCTCATCATTGTACATCCAGGATGACCTAGGCGATCATGCCAAATCATATATTCATTGGGAACAATAGACATATGGTCTACCAGGTGATAATTCTCAACATTGTTTATCTTTGTATAATATATTCCAGAGGATAAACATGACAATTTTTCCAATACTTGTTTTATACAAGAAATGGTATTTATAATCAGCAGGTATTCATTACCTTTTGCTGTCAAAGATATGATATCCATTTTCTCGAATATCTTTAAAACTCAACAAATTTCTTCGAGACTTGGGAGATAAGAGTGCATCTTTCACAATCAATTTTGTCCCCTTGGGGAGCTGAAGGTTGGCTATGTCATCTCCCTCTATTATATTTGCACTTCCACTTATAGTGTTGATATTTCTATCTCTCATTTTCAAGTATGAAAAATATTGTTTATCATTCAATATCGTGTGTGTAGAGCACTGTCTATCAGACATATTTCATTATCACCAATTTCTAATCCCATTCTGTTATTTTTTGAAAAAGAAAATAATATATCAGTAATAAAATGATAATTTATACAATACAACGGTATATCAAAATTCAATAGGTACAATAAAACTAAAAACCTGATATGCAATATCATTGAAGAAGTCCGCAACATCAAACACTGGCTCTATGAGCATATCATCATTAGTGGCCTCAGTTGCATTCACAATAGCATCACTTGTAGTTGCAATGTCCTCAGGATTTTGTTCAGCAAGGTTTGTTTCAACCTGCATGTTCTTTCCTTTCAACGAGTCCTGGTACAACTTTGCCCAATGGCCTGCTGTGCGGCATATTTAGGACCAGTGACCCTCCATACCACAACAGTGGCATTTTTCTTCAACTTTTCCTTTTCCTTTATCATTATAATCTTTTGAGGCACTGCTTTGATTGCTATTGTATGGTTTTCTTTCAAAATTTTGGTTGCATGGATATGGTTCTGGTCTTATATAGATATTACTTCTTTCACGACCATTTCCACGACCACGACCACGACTATGTCGTCGACCACGCCCACAAGGCCCCACACGGCCACGTCCACGACCACGATGCGATGATTCTGTGAAATTTATCTCAGGATATGCAGTACTTCCCATCGATCTGGATTCATGAATTTTCATCAATAAATCATTATTTTTCTCTGCCAGCAGTAAACAAGTAATCAGTTCGGAGTATTCTGTGAATCCCCTTTCTCTGTACTGATGCTGTAACAGTAAATTTGTCGTATGGAAAGTAGAGAATGTCTTCTCTAACATATCATTTTCTGTTATTTTTCGCCACATAATCTCAGCTGTGTTGTAATTCTGAACATGGCTGAATTAAAATCATTTATGGACTTATAGTCATGCAGCCTTAACTGGTGCCATTCATGTCAGACACTCGGGAGATTGATCAATATTAAATGATCATATCTTTTATTTAAATTCTCCCATAAATCCTGTGGATCTTTCACCGTCAAATTCTCTAATTTCAAACCTTCATCATGATGATGTCGGAGAAAAATCATAGCTTTGGCACGGTCTTGGCCTGTGGCCGTATTTTTTTTCATTATGTTCTTTTCAAGACCCATAGACTCCAGATGGATTTCGACATCCATTCTCCAGGATAAATAATTATTCCCGGACCTCTCCAGTGGTATGAATTCCTGTTTTGTCAGATTAGTCATATTTGTATTGAAAATAGTAGCAATATACTCAAAAGGATTTTCTTGTGGTTTTGGAAAATTTCATCAGCACCCCGGTATGAATTGGGTTTTCAGGAAAAACTCGAACGGAGCTTTGGTAGGAATGGAAAAACTCAACAACACTCGGACAAAACTTCGACAGGGATGGCAAACTCCAAGCAGTCGTGCTGATAACGTATTGTGATATTTAATAATATGTGTATTAACATTAGTAAGGAGAGATGTAATAATTATGGTAAATATTGAAGGCTACGTGAGGTATGGGAATTGGTAATAGTAAGATAAGTAATTGATTCGTGAGAAGAAAATAAAGTAAGTAACGGGAAGTGGAAAATCTTTATCAAGGAATAATGAATTACAGTTACACTAAACTAACATATATATAGGAGAAGAAATAGCCTCATGCCGCAACTACTTGGATGAGAATTAGGAAGAGAAAACCAATTTAATTGTTTCATAGTATTACTTGATCATTAAGGTATGACATCCATATTGTACATGCATGTATCTTAACAAAAATATTAATTATTTATTATTTAGTTAAAATTAAATTATTTTTTATAATTGATAAATTAAAATATAAATGGTATAATAATAAAAAAATAGTAAATGGGTCCTCTAAATACCTACTTTTGGGTATTATTGTTGGGGAGAGAGTTGAGTATTTAGGTAAAGATATTTATTTTTTGAGATGATACTGATGTGGTACCAAATACCTGGAGTGGAGGTAGACCATATAGGTGAATCAGGCAAACACATCCCTTTGTTCTTGGCTTCCCGTTGTTAGGAGTTTTACCCGATTACCCGTTGACCCATACACCTTCATATCGGACTCGGATCGGATCTTATTACTTATACCCCCGCTATTTTCAATTTTGCATTTTCTTTTTCCTCCCTCGCCCTCCGCCTCTGTTCTCTTCCCTTTTTCTTACAGCCATAAACCCTAGGGCTCATCCAACACCACCGAGCGACGCACTATGAATTGCTCAAGTAAGTCTCTTTGCAGCTCCGCGTCGTTGCTACATGTATATACGACTTGTCTTGTTTGAATATGCATAGACTTAAATGTGCGTTTCTTGAGCTTTTCCTTGACACATCTGATCTGTTTAGTTTAAATGGGCATTTTGCAGTTTCCGGCGAGGTGCCGGAGGAGCCCGTGGTGTCCAAGAATTCCGGCCTACTGTTCGAGAAGCGTTTAATTGAGCGTCACATCTCGGTGAGTGTGTTTATTGCGTTGCCACTCTTTTCTCTATTTTTATATTCTGTTAGTATTTATTTCGGGTAACACTTTGACACGCATGCTTGTGGTTACTGGGAGTTGAAATTTTGACCTAATATACAGTGTGTGCATATGATTTTGATGTTTGTGTTAGTAATACCCTCTTATGGCGAAAGTAAGTTTGTTTTCCTCTTCTGTATAATCAGTACTATGGGAAATGTCCAATTACTGGAGAAGCCCTGACACTGGAGGATATTGTCCCACTGAAGACTGGAAAGGTATTGGAATTTCTCACATTTACACAGCTTCGGATCCACTTTTGGTCATTGTGTTAAGTAATTTTAAACTTGATCTTTATGCAGATAGTGAAGCCTCGACCAGTCCAGGCTGCAAGTATTCCTGGGATGCTGGGGATGTTTCAAATTGTACGGAATTCTTATACTTGGCATCTTTAGTAGTGTTATATTGCAATCCTGTTGTTATTGTTGTTATGATGCGCAATCAGAATATTTAGAACTTCGTTTATTTCTTTTTCAACTTTCTATCCTAGAACGAAGGTCACTGAATAACTAATTTTAACTACTGGACAACCAATCATTTTTGTGCATCCAATTATTGCTTTTATAGTTTTATTGGTCATTGAACTTTTTTAGTCATATTTGGGACTGTTTGGAGGCTGAAATTTGTTTAACTCACTGTCCAGATGCAATATCAATATATATTTAGTGATTCCAGCAACCAATTTGCTTTTGTGTGCTTGTTTAAAAGTGTGTGCTGGATTTGTTTCTTCTATTGATAATTTTGAAGTAACTGTTGGCAGATGGTAATTTTCAAGAAACTGTTAGTGACACTATTGGCTATTCATTTTAATTAAGTGATGCCAGCATTGAAGTTCCTCGTGCTTGCTCCTTTGAAATTGTGTGCTGGATTTATTTCATCTATTGATTCATAATTGGGCTTTTTAATTTGATCCATTTTTTCTTCATTCTTTTTATTCCATTATGTTCCTTTTCTGTTTAAATCTTCCAAGAAAATTATTGGAAACAAATTAACTATTGAAACTCTTTAGTATTTTATTTTGCTATGTAACCCTTTTGTTTCTCCGAACTAGGAATGGGATGGTTTGATGTTATCCAATTTTGCATTAGAACAACAACTACATACTGCCAGGCAGGAGCTGAGTCATGCCCTATATCAGGTAGTTACAAGACAGAGTCCTTGGAAGTGTTATAACTTATAATATATTGTTTGACATGCTATTATTGTTTACCAACTTCACTGTTGTTCCATGCAGCATGATGCTGCTTGTCGTGTTATTGCAAGGTTGAAAAAAGAAAGGGATGAGGCAAGAGCTTTGTTGGCTCAGGCCGAAAGACAGATTCCCATGTCAAATGCGGCGCCAAATGCGGCAACTGCAACTGCATTAAGCAATGGGAAAAGAGGTATGCAATTGGTTGTTTTAATTTGGTGTTGACTATTGGGTTCTGCTTTGAATGTCAATCCATTTTTCTTTTGTGCAGCTTCTGAAGATGATGAAATTGATCCCAGTGGGAAAAGAATCCGTGCAGGAATTTCGAGTAATATTATTTCTGAACTTACAGAGTGTAATACTGCTCTTTCACAGCAAAGGAAAAAGCGGCAGGTAAAGCCAGGAGTCATGGTCTTTTGTATCTCTCTTGATAAAATAGCTGTTTCTATGTACACTTTTGACATATACATTCCTGTCTAATTTAGTGTATGTTCGTCATATTAGATACCTGCAACTTTGGCTCCTGTTGATGCTGTTGAGAGGTATACTCAAACCACAGTGAATCCTCTTCACCGCACGAACAAACCTGGCATATTGGCCATGGATATCCTGTACTCCAAGGTATCAGGGAATCTTTCTGTCATCTCCTTCCTATACTCTTCCTTGGATATATGTCTGCAACATTTTCCTTTGGTTGGGGATTTGAACTATGGTGTAGAATTTGGTGTTGGTTTATGCTTTGTAAGCTCCAACAATAAATTGCATTAGAGTGCTGGCTAGAATTTGCACACATGGTGGTGTTCTTTCTATTATTTTTCTTTTCCGGAACAAGGTGTTTTTCATGTGGGCGGGGTGGGAATTGAATGATGGGGAAATAGTTTCATTTTCTGACTTCTATTTTCTTATTCCCTCACTGCATGTTGAACTGAGCAGCAAATGATTCTGTTTCATTTAATTTTTCTCACTTTGTTTCAATTTTTGTCAAAATGGCATAGTGTTAATTTTTTTTTTTTTAAAAAAATTTATTTTAAATACTGGTATTTATGTTTCAAGTACTTGGGGGTTGTTTGGGAGGCTGCGGATCGTCTAGTGGATAGCGGATTGTTGGAGCATATTGTGAGGCAGCGGATCCTCTAGCGCTCACAATCCGCTATCAACTAGCAGATCTACTGCCTCCCAAACAACTCTTAGTGTGCCTGCATTGATAATTTAACCATTCAAACTTCAAAGTGGGAAATCTTTTATTTCTTGAGAATAAGTGCTTAATTTTATATTTTACGGAGCAATATTTTAATTGGAGTTAGGGCTTGTGTCTGGTTATTTTTTGTCTTTTGTATTACTCCAGGAAGGTGAATCAACAATGGATTAATTAAACATGGTTCTGTACTATCAATTATCAGTTACTGTTTTCTTGGTGTATCTTTTAGGACATCATTGCCACCGGCGGAGTTGATGCAAATGCTGTAGTTTTCAATAGACCTTCAGGTCAAGTAGTGTCTACTCTGAGTGGCCATTCAAAGAAGGTTAGCTAAGATGCTTTGCTATTCTGTCCGTGTCATTTCATAATTCCTCATGAGAAGATTTTATGATTTATCTTTCCTCTAGGGAGATGTGTGAAAATATTTTTTCCTTATGTAGGTGACAAGTGTCAAATTTGTTGGGGATGGTGAATTAGTAGTAACGGGCTCTGCCGATAAGGTACATTATTATTATCTTGCTGTATTCTTATTCGTTATTTGATCTCTAATTCACTATATTATCAGAACTTCCGCGCTTGTTTGCTCTCTCTTTTTTTGTTTATTGTCTATAACTTTCTTCATGAAGTGAATGCAATTTGCAAACTAGATAAGGTTCACCAGATATTCTCTCTCCTTCCTGAATATTTGAATTTCTTTGAAAGATAAATATGGGGATGAAATTAAGATCTTTGGTTGTGCCAAACAGTTTTTTCTTTTTGTTTTTGGCTCAAAAAACATAGAAGCAATTGAACAATGAATTTTCTCTGGGGATTAAAACTTATCTGATAATGGTTTAGGTTTATACCATTCCAACTAAAGTGTGGATATAAATAAAATTCTGTTAATCTGTTTGCTGCATCCATTTAAAACCCTAATGTAAGCAAACATTGTAGCAAATATGGGATTTGTTATTCTGAACCATTTTATGCTTGGATCCATTTAATAATAAGAAAAATGATGTTAGTAATAGTAATCATAATAAATAATTATTAGTCGACAAAAGAGACCTGAATGAACTTGAAAGCTGATTATTTAGAGGATTTCTTAGTTCTTACTCTGATGGTATTATTATCTTGCCTGTAACGTAAATTACCAACTTATCATTTTATAAAATTTTAAAATTCTACCATATTCATGTGTATGTCTTATTGATATATGCTCCCACTATTCTGTTGGTTGCAGACTGTGCGGGTGTGGCGAGGATCTGAAGATGGAGCTTATGATTGTGGGCACATTTTGAAAGATCATACTGCCGAGGTAAATTGTTTACTCGCTGCTGTTGGTTAATTTTTTCTATTTTTATGGGCTTCTTAAGTAATGCTACCTATGCTAAAGAAGATACTGGTGGTTAAAGTTTTGATTGGACAGCCTTACATTGAACATAAATAGCAGATTGTATTACAATTCTAAATTCCTGGTGGAAATAATTAAAATTGCATCTCATTAGAGAGATATTACTAAGATAACTGAACTTTGTCAACTTTGAAGATCTTGAACTTGAGACTTGGACAAGCAAATGGATGGACACACCTGTTTGATAATCATGGACCATGCTTACTTGAAAGGATTATGCTTGTTAAATCAAGGCTAATTACTTGTTTACTTGCGTGATTAAAGCTCTTCATGGGTTATACAATAGATTATTGATCGATTGATCAATCAATTAATCAATTCTACTAGGTTAAGTTAATCCTCTACAGAATCATTTACGCCTTAATTACTTCATGACCATAGTGTATAGCATAGCATCTACGATGTGCTTTGATGCTTTTCAAATGTTTTTACAGATATGTTAACACTGCAGTCTAATTCTATTTATTTTTGTTGATGTGGCCTTTAAGCTCTTCCTTGAGCTAAAGGTGGGGGAATTCTGTTCATGTGATGCAATTACTTAGATGTGAATTTAAAAATTATTACCTGCAGCGCCTTTTCCATCTTATCTTCTCCTGTCATGACTTTATTTCATTTTATATGATCTGAATAGTAGTTGCCGTGGTTCATGTAGAGGTATTAAATCCTAAACCCTGTGTACATTTAAAATCTTGATGGGGGTTTAGGTAGATGGCAAGGTGTCTGTCTGCATTTGAAGGCCTCACATTTGTGGATGATCTATCTTTTAAGCTTGTCAGTATCATGCTTTACCTTTTACATGTTTCATTCAAGCTATATGCTAGATGATGGACTGTGATTTGCATCTTGTATACTCATTCGATTGACGACAAAATATTTGGGATTTCATGAATGTTGAGAAATTGGATGATTTGCCCTAGACAGTGTTTAACAAGGCACAGCTATGGGGTGGGTATTGAGCCTAATGCGAGGGGTGCAGCACCGCTAATTGCTGTGTATTGTTTATTTTGGTGATGGCCTAAATTTTTTGAGCATATAAATAACTACTAAATATTTAGAAGAAAGAAAAATGTAGAATTTAGGATATGCTACTTTGTAACTGAATAGGTATTTTGTATTTAAATTCTTTGATTATATAGTAAATTAACATTCTCTGTAACTGGGTTGAGTAGCAGAGAGTCAGAGACAGAATAATGCAAGTCTTTCTCAGTGCCTGGTTTGGTTAACATTTAATATCATTGGATTTGTTCTAGATAGTTATTTGCCAAAAAATAATCATGGTTAGACCGTTAGCTACACAATTGATCCACAATTTCTGTTAAATGGGCATGATAATGGTTTAATGGCATTTATAACTTACATTATCAGGTCTGTCTCAGAAACTTGGGTAAACTTGATCCCCTTATTTCTCATGACATTTTAGCACCAGTCTGATCTTACTGCTTTGTGGAATGTGGATATTTGCAATTTTATTCCACGCTTCAGCTGATTTGCCTCGTATTTTTCCGTCATATGACAGGTGCAAGCTGTTACAATCCATGCAACAAATAATTATTTTGTCACTGCTTCTCTTGACAGCACCTGGTGCTTCTATGAACTTGCTTCAGGCTTATGTCTCACCCAGGTCTCAACCCTCTTCTAGCTTGCATGAAAATGTATTGCCTTTTATGTTTTGCATCTTTGTCTTTTGGTGTGGTCAATTTGTAAGGTTCTTGTAGGTTGAAGAGACTTCAGGATCTTCACAAGGCTATACTTCTGCGGCATTCCATCCTGATGGTCTGATCCTTGGAACCGGTACTACTGGTGCCCTTGTTAAGATATGGGATGTTAAAAGTCAGGTGCAAATTATTTCACTTTCATTTGTAGTTTATTTAGTCCTTTGTTTTTTTTTTTTCCTGTTGTGATTGATAAATTGATCTGGGTTTCTTTGACACTGTTTAGGCAAATGTGGCAACGTTTGATGGGCATGTTGGGGCGGTGACTGCCATCTCATTTTCTGAGAATGGTTACTTTCTGGCGGTAGGTTTTCCTTTCATCATGTATGGTAAACTTACAAATGAGCCATTGTCTTGATTATAATCTTTGAGTCTTTGACCTTTCAGACTGCAGCTCAAGATGGCGTTAAGCTTTGGGATCTCCGCAGGTTGAGAAACTTCAGAACATTCTCTCCATATGATGAAAATACACCTACACAATCAGGTAACTTTATGTTATGATCTCATATATTCGTCTCTGTGTCTGAATAACAAGGTAGAATGCTGTGCTATGTGTTGCTATTTGACTGAAGGATTTGTCAGGTGCATCTGAAAATATTATCTGGTGACAATAATAATTTTTTCAACCATAGTTTCTGTAGCACTTGGCATGCTAAGGTGCAAAGGTCTTTCTGGAGCCATGGCATGCTGCACATGTGCCTGGCATTATATTGTAGCACAATGCCAAGCACATAATGAATACTCCTTTGTGTCACAAAAAAATGAGGTTTTAGGATAATGTTGTGTGTAATGCCTTGTGTGTGCTGTGCATTTCGTGGTAGTAATGCATACTAAAATTGGCTCTAGGTAGGTGGTACATTGTAAATGAAACTGGAACCAAATTCTGTAAATACAGTTTGGCTTGTGTGTCATCAATCATTTTGTATTGTTGTGCTTAATTGATTCTTTTGATAAATAATTATGCAGTGGAGTTTGACCATAGCGGAAGTTATCTTGCTCTGGGAGGTTCAGATATAAGGTAATTCTTGAAATTTGACTGAAAGCTTGTTTCCTGCTCCAGTTGTAAGAGGCTTGAAATCCTGTCGGGTGCAATCTCATTTATAATTTACGCTTCCTCTGTTGCTTAATACTCCCTCCGTAATTTAATGATATTAACATTCCATGTTTTCACGCAATCAAATGCAAATGTTTAACGATTAATATCTCAAATTGTATAAAAGTAAAAATTATAGAAGTTTAATATTCTAAAACTATGTGATTAGACGAATCTAACATCTATATTTTATCTTATGTAACTGTGTTAAAAAGTCGAATCAAAGTTACTCAATGAATAGTGTTTACTATGCAAATGTTAACATCATTAAATTACGGAGGAAGTATTTGGAACATGTTCCGTATTGGTTGTCTCACAATGTATGTGACATTTCATTTTTTGGTGTGTTTTTCCCCTATCCATTAAAAAAAAAATCATATTACCTCTTCCCCATATGATAAATTTCTCCATTCCTCGCTCAATAAAAATGCACAAAATGAAGTTCTGCAAATAGAGTTTTGGAGATCTTGAATGGATGTTGATGTCTTAGATAATTTTATTAATTTATACTGCAGGGTTTATCAAGTTGCCAATGTTAAATCTGAATGGAATTGCATCAAAACATTCCCTGACTTGTCTGGCACAGGTAGCTTTTCTAGTGCAACCTCAATGCTGTTCTTTGTTATGCTTGCAAACATACGGATATATTCGTTCTCTGCAGGGACTTGCATTTACCAGCAATAATCTAGTGTTTTTGTTTTTTTTGGTTTACTGATTCAATATATATATATATATAATGCAATTCCTGTGAACGCAGGTAAAACAACTTGTGTGAAATTCGGTCCTGATGCAAAATATATAGCTGTTGGATCAATGGACAGAAACCTTAGGATATTTGGGCTGCCTGAGGAAGACAATGCTGCATCAGAGTCTTGAGTACTCGATTCTGCAGTTGGTTGTTTGTGCACTGAGGAACAGAATTGGAATTTGAGTGTAATTTCTATAGGTTTATTGGCTTAATCAACAGATCTTGGATTTTTTGGTTGGGAGAGCCGAAGCACGAAGAGTTTTCACATTGCAATTGCAATATCTTTGGTGAATGTGGGGGCTGAAAGGTTAAGGAATGGCTCTGTGTTAGATTAATGGTTGTTATGTCCTAGGATTGGAGTACTTTGCCCCTCATTATTAGCATGTAAAACAAAGTACCAACGGAGAATATATGTACGTTTCTGTTGCTGTATTGAGGAATGTCTGCAGATTTTGTTAGTCATGTTACATAAATTACTGATCTTGTTGGGATTTGGGGCTTAGTTTGTCCTTTTTTCTTTTTTCTTTTTTCTTTTTTTTTTCTTTTTTCTTTTTTTCTTTCTGCGGACTTTTTCAAAGCTTTTGTGGGAATGGGAAATGTTGATCTGCGAAATTTTTTACTTGCGTCTTGGAATTATGGTTTTTCTTATGCATAGAAATTAGCAAGCTTTCAATTCTGGACTGATAAGTGTTTTTGGATTGGATTTCATATATGGGCAAGAGCTGCTTCTCGACGGAATGGGCAACCATCTTTGGAACAGGTGTGTTGGAATTTTGGAAGGCTCAGTGCCGACAAGTGTAGAGCGACGGATCACACATATCATGGAATCGGCTGAATGAGATAATCTTACAGCAGTCTAGAAACTAATTATGTCTGGGCCTGCAAAGAACACTTGAAGATGGAGCTCCTCCTCCACCGATTAAAAGCTTCTCTCCCACTGGAAAGAACAAGACGTTGGTTGGAGTAAGGCCAACTGCAATGGAAGTATATACATACGGTAATGAATGAGGTGTTGCTGATGGGGCGGGGGTGTGATTCGGGATGCTGGTAGGCGATGTCATTGACACACTCTTGTTCTATATTCTTCGCTTTGGCCTTGGCTATAATGAAATAAATATATACATAAAATAAAATTGAACATTTTGAAAGTTCAAACCACCACCTTTGAATGAAGATATTTTACCAAAGAATTGAAGCTACTAACCTAATTGATGGAACATGGATACGAAATCAATCCTACAATGTTGATATGGAGTATTTGATACTACAAGTTCCATATAATAGTAATATATTGGATTTTTTTTTTTTTTTTTCCAATTTATAGGTTTATTATATCTTTCGTTTTATTTGTAAAATGAAATCAAACTATGAACTCTTTTTTTTTTTTTTTTTTTTTTTTAATAAACGGTGATACTCATGTGTTGGCAAATGTGTGTGGGAGCCCAAACCACACAAATTACAAATGGGGATAAATGGGAGGGATACGGGGACTGACCACTAGTGTAAGTCCCCAACCCCAAAATTATGAACTCTTTAATCCAACTTTTTAATTAAATGAATTTATTTTATTTTTTATATTTTGAATGTGTTCATTATTAATATTTTGTGATTAATATTTATTACAGTAATTAATTATAATTAAATGACAATTAAGAATATAGTGTCAAGCTTAGGGATGACAAAAAAACCCATATCAAATGGTGAAAACCGAAAACCGAATTTTCGGTACGGTTTCGGGGGGGAGGATGGGCCGGGGATTGGGGATTTTTCGGGGATTCTTTTGGGGACGGGGATGGGGATGGGGGAAGTAGTCCCCGCCCCGGCCCATCCCCGATATATATAATATATTATTTATTATATATTTTATATATTATAGTTATCATTTTATACATTATATTTTATAAATTTTACTCATTCAATCCAAAATAATTACAAAATGGATGAGAACTCGACATAGTCATTATGTCACTAACTCTCACTCTTATGATTGAAGGTTGGATTCCCCACTCGGCGTCTCGGCCCCCTATCCTTCCCCTTACCCTCTTTAATTTTTATAGCATGGACTTCCACCACCCATTAGCCTTTTGGCTTCGCAAAATAAAAAATAATTACTAAAACTCATTTATTTGATAGGTTGATTATATATTAGAAACACATATTAAAATTTGATGTGGATTATAGTTTATTATTAAACAATACATTTGTGTGTTTTAATATTATAATTTATGAAATTGAAAGTTGGCTTAAGTAATATGGATTTGGTCCTCCCAATTACCGAAAAAATAGAAAATTAGCTTATAAGTAAATCCCCGATAAGATCCCCGATGGGGATCGGGGAAATTATGATACCCAATGGGGATCCCCGATAAGATCCCCGACAGGGAACGGGCCGTTTTTGGGGACTATAAATGCTAACGGGTTTGGGGATAGGGATGCTACTCCCCGCCCCAAAACCGGCCCATTGCCATTCCTAGTCAAGCTGATTGTAACGCCCCGAAAATTTAAACCTGATTTTCGCAAGCATTACCGCCGTCTAACTATCCTAAACTAGTGGCCAGCTAATTTAAAACAGCTAGTACAAGGCTGAGTACCTAAAGTGATCATCTTATTAATCCAGTTTCACGCGGAATCTAAAATATAATAAAACACATAGGCACATAGATAATTCTCACAGAATAACTGGATAAAATCATCTTTGTCACAACATCAGGCTACAAGCCTCTCAAACATAATTAGGCAACCTGACAATATATCAGACACCGGGCTACCAGCCCAAATCAGTAAACACATATGCCATAGGCCGACATAAAGTACATACTAGGCTCACATGCCTCAACTACTCAAAAGCAAGTATCAGAGCCTCAACTACTCAAAAGCAAGTATCAAGTAATAATAGCAATACCAATGAAGTACCACATAAACACATATAATAAGATAAACAAGCAAATCCTATCTATGTGAACTCTCATCCCCATACCCAAATCATGCTCCAGCGCCTCCAGCAGGATCTATAAAACAGACAAAAGCAAAGGAGTCAGTACAACGTACTGAGCAAGGCTACGTGCCGGGGAGTATGGGAAAACAGAGCAACAAAGAATAATAATAGAGAATAGATAATAAGAACAGGAATAATGGAGCAGAATATAAATAAAAGCAAATAAACATCACACCGTCCCATACCGGTGCTTCAACCACAATCATGCAATTTATGCAAGTGATGCATGGCCTAACATACACCTATCTACCCTATATGCAAATGCAACGAACATGCCTAGCCGGCACCTAAAACCCGGGCGGTATGAACCCACGGGTGAGGATATCATCAACTCCAACCCGTTAAAGGGTAACATACACCATCCCCGCAGGGACCACGGGCATCGCAACCCAAATCATCCACCCTGAAGGGCCAACATGCATAACAGCCAATAGCAACAGGCATCACCGTCAATAATCCACCCCGTAGGGCCATCGGGACTCAACAACACATGTAAAGGCTTCCCGACTAGACATTTCAAATATGTCCTTCCATTTCTCATGCAATACCACACATTAAAATAAACATACTCGAGGGGCCAACTGACATAACAACCAATAATCCACAAATTCCTTAACAATCCAAGAAATATGACATGATTTAATACATAAAGCTTCCAGCCATAGTCAAGCAATTCACGGCATCACTCCATAACATTTAGAGGTAAATAATTCATTTAATTGCTCAAGCCCTGCACACTACAGTAATGAAATTGAAATGGAAAAAAATGGATTACATATATATATAAATCAATATAGGCCACGTACACTACATTTTCCACTCTATAGGTTACCAAGTTTGACCTTCACTCTGCACACTACTTTCACACTTGATTTACATATATAATTACATATATATAAAACTCACCCATCAGTACATCATTGAGCAGGGCTTCGGATTTATTTCCATGGAGTGGAATTTAAATCCCCAAGTCCCCAAGTCCTAACATTTCAAAACACCACCAAATCACCACCAAAACGAACGAAATAAAAATCAATCCGAAGAAGACGACGAGGAGAAACACTTACCAATAACCGATTAATCAATCGGCCAAGAAACGCGATGATTCGGCTGAGTCCAAGATCACCCCCTTTCTTCCTTTCTCTCTCGGCCGTTCGGCCCTTCCCCCTCTTTTCCAATTTTACAAACCTAGCACAATGACCCCTCTTAAATCAATTAATTGGGTATTAACAAAAAGGCCCTTCTACTCTCACTTAACACAATTGAAACCCCATCCGGACTTAAGTGAAATAAAACCAGTCACCAAATAATTTAAACAGTCCAATTCAATTAAATTGGGTCATTACATTCCTCTCCCCTTACGATCATTTCGTCCCCGAAATGCACATTCAAGAACATGATCAAAACAATAAATAAAGGAACAATGTTAGCTTATAACGACGGAGTCAAGTTCAAGTCTGGGTACTTCAGCTTCATATGCTCCTCGGTTTCCCAAGTAACATCTTCAGCCCCCATGCCTAGACCACAACACCTTAACCATTGGGATGATTTTGTGCCTCAGAACCCCTTTCCTTCGCATCAATTATGCGAACAGGATACTCCTTATATTCAAGATTCGCATCCAATTCAATCACATCAGGCTGGATAATCTCAGAGGGGTCAGATACAATCTTCCGGAGTTGAGAAACATGAAAAACATCATGAGCTCGACCCACTTCAACTGGCAAACCCAACTTATAAGCCACTTTACAAACTCTCTCGACAATCTCATAGGGTCCAATATATCTCGGTTCAGCTTGCCCTTCTTACCGAACCGACATACCCTTTTCATAGGCAACACCCGCAGTAATACCCTATCACCAACCTCAAACTCTACATCTCGACGAGCTAAGTCAGCATAGCTCTTCTGTCTGTCTTGAGCCTCTTTCATTCGATCCCTGATAATTCTCACTAGGTAAACAGTCTGCTCAATCATTTCAGGACACACATTCACTTTATCTGTTGGATCATTCCAACATAAGGGACTCCTGCACCTCCTCCCATACAACGCCTCGAAGGGAGCCATACCAATACTCGCATGATAACTGTTGTGGTAACTGAACTCCACCAAACTGAGGTGATTCTCCCAGCTTCCCTGGAAGTCCAGTGCACAAGCTCGTAACGTATCCTCTAATGTCCTAATGGTCCTCTCTGTCTGACCATCTGACCGAGGATACCATGCAGTACTCATGCTGATCTTCGTGCGAAATGCTGCCTGCACATCCTTCCAAAACCTGGACAGGAATCTAGAATCCCGTTTAGACACAATCTCCTTAGGGATCCCAAATCTCTTAACAATATGCTGAATATAAGCCTTGGTAAGCTGGCTCATACTCCATGTCAGTCTCATAGGTATGAACACTGCACTCTTTGTCAATCGATCCACCACTACCCAGATAGTGTCCATTTTCCTCACCGTCTGTGGCAATCCGGTCACAGAATCCATGGAAATGGATTCCCACTTCCATTCAGGTACTGCTAAAGGCTGTAGCAAACCCATCGGTCTCATGTGCTCAACCTTCACTCGCTAACATGTGGCACACTTAGCCACATATTCAACTATCTCCCTCTTCATGTTGTTCCACCAATAAATTTGTCGGGTGTCTTCATACATCTTTGTGACCCCTGGGTGAACAGAATAAGGAGTCTTATGAGCCTCATCCATGACTTTTCCCTTCGGATCATCACAACACTCCGGAATGCACCATCTATCACCATGTCTCACCATGCCCTTATCATAAATCCTGAAGCCCGGAGCCTTACTCTCATAATTTTTCTGTCTCAACACCGTCATCTCTCCGCGATCATGCTGACTGGCGAATATCTCCTCAATCAAAGATAATGCAATGACTAACATGCTTTAAGTGCGTTAAACAGAGTTAAAGGAATTACATGAACCTCAAGTCTGAGTAGTTCCCTGCACCATTCAAGCATCGCCCACAAATATGCCACCATATGATGCTCCTTTCTGCTCAAAGCGTCTGCCACCCGGTTCGCCTTTCCTTCAATGCATTGAATATCAGTATCATAATCCTGCAATAACTCCATCCACCTCCTCTGTCTAGCACTCATGTGGTCTGCGGTGTACACACACTTCAGATTCTCATAATCTAAATAAATCCTACACTGCACCCCATACAGATAGTGTCTCTAGATTTTCAGAGCATGTATCACCGCCGTCATCTCTAATTCGTGAGTCGGGTAGTCCTGCTCATGTGGCTTAAGCTGTTGAGATGCATAAACAATTACCTTCCCATTCTGCATCAACACACAACCTACACCCTTAAGTGACGCATCCGTGTAACCCCATACTCACCTGAATATTAGGCAGTACTTAAACAGGTGCCTCTGTCACTTTCTTCTTTAGTAGTTCAAATGCCTGCTCACAGATATCATCCTACCGAAATCTGACATCCTTTCTCAACAACCTTTGTCAGAGGTCTGGCAATACTGGAAAACCCCTCAATAAATCTGTGGTAGTAACCAACAAGACCCAAGAAATTCGAACATCCCCCACATTCTTTGGGGCTTGCCACTTCAATACCGTTTCCACCTTAGCAGGGTCAACTGCAATACCCTCACCAAAAACAATGTGTCCCAGAAAAGACACATTCTCTAACCAGAACTCACATGTAGAGAGTTTAGCATACAGCTTATGCTCTCGCAATGTGTTCACAACTGTCCTCAAGTGACCCGCGTATGCCTTACGCGTCAGTGAATAAACCAGAATATTGTCTATGAACACAACCAAACACACATCCATCAGGGGACGGAATACCCTATGCATAAGATCCATGAAGATTCGTTGGTGCGTTAGTCAACCAAAAAGGCATGACAGTGAATTTGAAGTGTCCATAACGAGTCCTGAAAGCTGCCTTAAGTCGATCAGTCTTTGCCACCGTTATCTGATGGTGGCCCAACCTCAAAAATCGATCTTACTAAACACACTGACCCCTCTCAGCTGATAAAACAGGTCCTCAAGCCGAGGTATAGGATACTTGTGCTTCACCGTGATTCGATTCAAACCTCTGTAATAGATGCACATCCTCATCGACCCATCATTCGTCTTAACAAACAATACAGGAGCTCCCCAAGGTGAACTAATCAGCTGAATATACCTTTACTAGTAAACTCATTCAACTGATCCTTCAACTCCTTTAGTTCAGCAGGAGCCATACAATGAGGAGTATTATAAATAGGAGTTGCATCAGGCATCGGCTCAATAATAAAAATCAATCTCCCTAGCATGTGGGAGACCAGGAATTTCTTCGGGAAAGACATCCCCGAACTCAGATACGACAGGAACACTCGAAGCAGCAGGAACCTCTGCTCAAAGATCCCTAATTAGCCACAGGGAAAGAGAACAACCCCTGCGCATCAAGTCAAACTACAAAGCAACAGAAACCACACCAAAAGAGTCCTAAAAAGGATATTCATGGAATACCACAATCAATCACAGCATGATGGCAAAACAACCAATCCATGCCCAATAGTACGTCAAAATCAGCCAGGCTAAAGACCACCCTGGACAGCCCTGAATTCACGACTCTCGATGCTTAATGCAACATCTTTCCATAAATGATCGCTTTGAATAATATTACCCGAAGGTAAAGAAACTGACATCTGGTAGGGCATCAACGGTCCTACTCAGTGCTCCTGCACAAATCGCAAAGCCATGAAAGAACACGAGGCTTCTGCATCGCACAGTACTAAGGCAGAAGGATTCACAACAGTAGTAGCACCTACTTCATGCTTACGAATGAAATTCAGAGTCTCGAGTGAACATGAGACTCCAGAGTCAAACAAAAGAACCGCAACACAAAATGCGACACGAATAATTCCCATAACGGGAAAACGAGTTTGTCTCTCAACCAAAGAGGTAGGAGGAAACACCCACGATACAAGAATTACACCCACGCCAAAATGTTATCCAATCAACATAACGTTTCCATGACATAAGGACAATACGCTTGACAAGCCTTCCTAAGCCGGCTGCAACACAAGCGAAGTCGGTTTTCTCACGTTACCGATCTCGACATGCAGAACAGTCGCCTTGCCTCGTCTCACGCGACAGACCTTCAACGCTTCGACGAACAAATCTCATGTTCGTTCGACTGACCCAAAGTCAATTCTATGCCCCAATACATCGTGATTCTCTACCTCCCGACCATACCGTCACTGACATAGTAAAAAATGTGTTTGCACCATCCTTTGCAGGCACCGAACGACCCATGTCTATTTCACCCCAGCTGGTCATCGCACTAGGGAAAACTTCTCAGTACCCTATCTCACTCTCGAGGGTACATTAATCCATCCGAACACCATTCAACACATCGATCTCGCTTGGATTGCCATTCAATTAGCCCAGACTCCCATGAGGCTTTTCCAAACCCTTGAGTCGACGTAGATTACAACATTCAACGAACAATGTTAGCAGAATCACCAACATCCACAACATAGTAACCGAGAGTAGAATACTGAATAAAATAAAGAACAAAATATAATAAGTAAATAAATGTATTCACAGTCCTCAATGACTGTGAAATCACAAGGATCCTGACTCGAGTACCATTGTTATCCCACAGTTCCCCAACTGTGGCTCGACCTGGTATACGCAAAACTTAACAAAAAATAATGATAAGAATGCAATTCTACACTATATGTATCCCACACACATCTCACCACCTATGTCTATACCAATTTTAATATAATAAAAGAGCACACAGGCTCTGATACCACTCTGTAACGCCCTGAAAATTTAAACCTGATTTTCGCAAGCATTACCGCCGTACTAACTATCCTAAACTAGTGGCCAGCTAATTTAAAACAGCTAGTACAAGGCTGAGTACCTAAAGTGATCATCTTATTAATCCAGTTTCACGCGGAATCTAAAATATAATAAAACACATAGGCACATAGATAATTCTCACAGAATAACTGGATAAAATCATCTTTGTCAGAACATCAGGCTACAAGCCTCTCAAACATAATTAGGCAACCTGCCAATATATCAGACACCGGGCTACCAGCCCAAATCAGTAAACACATATGCCATAGGCCGACATAAAGTACATACTAGGCTCACATGCCTCAACTACTCAAAAGCAAGTATCAAGTAATAATAGCAATACCAATGAAGTACCACATAAACACATATAATAAGATAAACAAGCAAATCCTATCTATGTGAACTCTCATCCCCATACCCAAATCATGCTCCAGCGCCTCCAGCAGGATCTATAAAACAGACAAAAGCAAAGGAGTCAGTACAACGTACTGAGCAAGGCTACGTGCCGGGGAGTATGGGAAAACAGAGCAACAAAGAATAATAATAGAGAATAGATAATAAGAACAGGAATAATGGAGCAGAATATAAATAAAAGCAAATAAACATCACACCGTCCCATACCGGTGCTTCAACCACAATCATGCAATTTATGCAAGTGATGCATGACCTAACATACACCTATCTACCCTATATGCAAATGCAACGAACATGCCTAGCCGGCACCTAAAACCCGGGCGGTATGAACCCACGGGTGAGGATATCATCAACTCCAACCCGTTAAAGGGTAACATACACCATCCCCGCAGGGACCACGGGCATCGCAACCCAAATCATCCACCCTGAAGGGCCAACATGCATAACAGCCAATAGCAACAGGCATCACCGCCAATAATCCACCCCGTAGGGCCATCGGGACTCAACAACACATGTAAAGGCTTCCCAACTAGACATTTCAAATATGTCCTTCCATTTCTCATGCAATACCACACATTAAAATAAACATACCCGAGGGGCCAACTGACATAACAACCAATAATCCATAAATTCCTTAACAATCCAAGAAATATGACATGATTTAATACATAAAGCTTCCAGCCATAGTCAAGCAATTCACGGCATCACTCCATAACATTTAGAGGTAAATAATTCATTTAATTGCTCAAGCCCTGCACACTACAGTAATGAAATTGAAATGGAAAAAAATGGATTACATATATATATATATAAATCAATATAGGCCACGTACACTACATTTTCCACTCTATAGGTTACCAAGTTTGACCTTCACTCTGCACACTACTTTCACACTTGATTTACATATATAATTACATATATATAAAACTCACCCATCAGTACATCATTGAGCAGGAATTCGGATTTATTTCCATGGAGTGGAATTTAAATTATACTATACTAGTAACCATAGATAGAGGAGGCTTCGATGCCAGAGTATTCAGAGTAAGCCTGGATTTTCACTATAGAATACTAAATAACAAATCAAATTTATCTTAGACAATTCCACATTCTACTGTAATCACCACAAACAAAATAAAAAACATTTGCAGCTCTGAGTTAGAAGAAATACGCAGACGACGAGATGGAAATTTCAGAAATATTGATAATGCACATAGAATCGGAAATCACTCCCAATACCCCCAAACACGTAATTTAAGCACATAAATCCCTTGCCTTGGTGTTAGGAGTGATCAACAACACCTCCGGGATTTTCGATTCGACTCGGTCGATCAAACCTCCAAATCCCCAAGTCCTAACATTTCAAAACACCTCCAAATCACCACCAAAACGAACGAAATAAAAATCAATCCGAAGAAGACGACGAGGAGAAACACTTACCAATAACCGATTAATCAATCGGCCAATAAACGCGATGATTCGAGTGAGTCCAAGATCACCCCCTTTCTTCCTTTCTCTCTCGGCCGTTCGGCCCTTCCCCCTCTTTTCCAATTTTACAAACCTAGCACAATGACCCCTCTTAAATCAGTTAATTGGGTATTAACAAAAAGGCCCTTCTACTCTCACTTAACACAATTGAAACCCCATCCGAACTTAAGTGAAATAAAACCAGTCACCAAATAATTTAAACAGTCCAATTCAATTAAATTGGGTCATTACACTGATAGTAGCCAACCGAAAAATTAGAAATAAAGTGATACCGAGTCCGACCCTGCCGGGCTAGCCCAACGAACCCCTAACCCCACTTAGGTCTTAGAATATGAAAAACTATTAGAGTTTGAAGTTTGAAATTACTGTAAAAAATAGTTTTAAATTAATACTTCATCTGTCTTGTGAAATTGTAATATTTTATTTTTTGTTATTATTTATTATTTAATTTTGAATCAAATTTTTATCATAGTTATATAAGAAAAAATATAGTCAAGTGAGATCTTATTGGAATCGTTTTCTTGTAGTTTTATAATATTAACTTTTTATAATTTTCACTTATACACAATTTGAGTTATTAATCATTAAAAAGTGTATGGAACTACGTGCAAGATATGAATGTTGCAATTTTATAAAAACTGAGGAAATATAATTTTGAATATTAATTTTTGGGATTAGAATTGAAAATTAGAATTTGAAGCTAAAAGTTGGGAATATAACCTTTAGGGTCCGTTTGGTTTGGAGAAATCTTAGATTACCAGTGGAAATGTGATTTCTGGGAATGTAAGAGTACTGAGAATATGAGATTGCCGGGAATCTTAATTTTTAATGTTTTAAGATTATTGCGTTTGGTTAGATTAGAAATCTAAACTTTCCGTTTCTAATCAATTTACTATAATGTTCTTGAATTTTAATTGAACAAATTTATAAATATGTCATTTTGCTACAAAATAGTGATAATATTTAAACCGACTTATTTAAAAAATATAAAAAAATCGTTATATATAATTTATTGTATGATAATTAGTAATTTAATGTCACTAAAATGCTTATTATTTTTATTTTTTTATATAGAATATAAATAAATTTTAAGCAAATATGAAAATATTTATTTAAAAAATATGTTTAAATAATTTAAAATTTTTCAATTGATTTTTAAAATTAAATTTCACATATTTATCATTTTTTAGAATACAAATATCTAAATGTATAAAATAAAAAAGAATAAATTGTAAGGGTATGAATGATACATTAGTACAAAAGTAGGAGAAAATGAGGTGGTAACCTAAGAATACCTACCTCTTCGGTGGGAATGTCACATTCCCACCCAAAATCCTCAACATTCCCACCTCAATGAGAATGTAACATTACTACGTAAAAATTGCAGGCAAACCAAACGCATGCATATAACATTCCCTACCAATGCCCCCAAACCAAATGCCCCCTTGGAGTTGAGTTTGGAGGTTAAAATTTAGAGGTTAGAATTTAAAATTAGAGTTTTTTTTTAGGAGTGGAAGCCAGAGACATTATAGTGGGAGCAAATATTACACAATTACAAAGAGAAAGAGGATCGGGCATGGAACCTAGAGGTGTCAATGTGGGCCAAGCCCGTTGGGCCGGCCCGCCCCGCAAGGCAAAATATGCGGGGCGGGCTTAAGAATTTAAGACCCGTTTATATGAGGGCCTAAACGGGCTTAGCCCGCGGCGGGGCGGGCTTTTGCGGGTTGGGCCTGCGAGCTTTGCCCTGAATTTTTTTTTTTTCATTTTATTAAATTTTGAATATTGATTAATTTATTTGGTAAATTATTCAATGTCTAACACTAACTCATTAAGTCATCAAATATAAATCAAAATTTTGGTTACACATTAAATTTCAAATTGTTATACAAATAGTCGATATCTTCTAATATTTCTCTGCTTCTTTATATTATTCATATTAGTTTTTTAAGTATAAATTCCTTTTTATTTTATTTATTAAAAATTATGAATACTTGTAAATTGTTATAGTTTGATTGTTAATTATCTTACTTTTAAAATATAAAATCACTGCTAAAACAGATTAACCTCCTAAAGACTTCGACCGTCAGACACAATATTTTTATCAACCCAGTCATTAATTATAAATTTTTTGTCTTGTCCAATATTTTAAAATATAATACACCCATTTAATATTACAAATTAGAATAAATTCAGTTTTAAAGAATTATTCAACAAAAGTACTATTAAAGTAAATAATTATGCTAAAAAATACACACTTTAACTATTTATAATTTTAATTTTATTTATAAATCTTTATATCTTGTTTTTAGTTTATACAATAAAAAATATTCACAATTTTATGTTTTTTACATAAAAAAATAAATTTAATACTAATATTTTTCTAAAAAGCCTGTGGGCCGGCCCGCAAAACCCGTAGCCCGCGTGTGGGGCGGGTCGGGCCTAGGCATTTTGAGTCAGCCCCATTTAGACCCGCCCCATTCATGCCCGCAAAAATGCGGGGGCCCGCGCGGACCGGCCCGTTTTGACATCTCTAATGGAACCTCCATCGAACCACATTTCTAAAATTGGAAGGTATGAATTTGACCATTTAGATAATTCCTCGTCCCAAGAAAATTAGGGATATGATTTATAATTGGAATTTGGAAGTTAAAATTTAGTGAAATTATTTTTTAAATATAGATTAAGCTAAAATATAAATCGCTATTACTGTTTCCCAAACGACAGCCTTAATAATTCTTAGTAGTAGTGTTTTGAGTTCGGGAGGAAGACGTTCGACGTTCCTGGTTCCCAAGTTTCAGCCTTGAAGTCATTGCTGGCACTGCCACTATTTTGACGGTTGCGTCTCTTGTTTCCTTGCTTCAATTCGGACAACAATCCATCGCAGATGCATTTATTCCTTCAAAAAATCCAACCTTTATGAGTGACAATAGATATATATTGCCTTCTGCTGCATTTCGGCAATCCTCTCTACCCATCTGCGGCCTGCCCTTTCCAAATTCCAATGGCCACCGCACCTTCATCCTCCAGCTCCGTCTTCACTTCCTCTTCCACTAACCGCACTCCTTCAATCAAGCAGGAGCCGCTGCCTAAGGTTACCTTCTTCTCTCCCTCTCTTTTTCGATTTTATTCGATCGCTTGCTTTTGTTATATTTTTTGGGATTTCTTTCTCCAGGACGCTTCAATTGAATTCATTGGTGGTAAGGCCGTGAAAGCAGAATCCATGGAAGAATTAAGGGAGGTGAAAATGGAAGACGTTGTCGTCGAAGAAGATCCTTATGCGTGAGTACCTAGCTGTCTTCATTTCCTCCATTCCTTCCCTTTCTTTGGAAACTAGTTTTGCTTTATGATTCTGCTTCATTTTCTTAGATTAGATGAATGTAAGGGCTTCTTTGGACTGATAAAAATAGTGTGTCCTGCATTTGGCTATTTAGTGGATTGCTTTCACAGGGAAAGTTTGTAGTTTGGTTGCTCTTACTCGGTGGGATTTGCTGTGATCTTTGCTTGATCTTAGAAGACATGTCTTGTTTAAATTTATTCACGGAACTGGGCGTTGTGTGAAATTATTTTAACAAAAAAGCCATTTTTTAATAACTTCTTGCATAGTGACTACATTGCACATTTGCACTCACATACATGTTTTCAAGAATTGGAATTGCCTTTAGCTTGAACGTCTTTGATGACGAAGGGACATTTTAAGTTCAGATTAATCATGATTGGGTTTTTCAGATGATTACTGTTTGATTTAATTAGGACGACCACTAATTTAAACAGTTGGATGATTTGATCCAATCTTTTGCGTATGGTTACTGTGACAAGGCTGTCTATTGCTTTTGTCTTTATATTTTATGATGCTCTAATTGACTCATTGTCTATGAAACACTCCTCCAGTTTTTCCGCTTCTATTTGACCATGTGGTGTTTTGGATACAAGATTTTTGGGAACTATTTTTAACTCCAAATAACTGTTTACCTATGCAAGATTTTGATTACTTAGTTATCTTTGGATTTAAGTAATATATACTCCAGTTGTATGTTGTGGTTTATGTATTGGAAACTAACTTAGTGAATTGTTGTTCAAGAAATGTTAGTGAACCAACTCTCCTAAAAGCTCAAGCTGTTAGGGAGTAGAATCCAAGAGCATATATGAGTCCTCAACACACCCCCTCACGCGCAAGGTGAGCTAACCTTGCGAGTGAACCCAAGACAAACAATCTGGACACAGCCGGCCAAAGCAAAGAGTCAAATAACAAAGGCAAAGCCCACAAATACAAATAGGGGCAATAGGACTCGAGACCCTTGACTCTGATACCATGTTAGTGAACCAACTCTCCTAAAAGCTCGAGCTTGTTAGGGAGTAGAATCCAATAGCGTATATCAGTCCTCAACAGTCACTAATAGCAACACCCTTATTATGTGTGCTATTGCTTAACCATTTCCTTTCTACTTTAGTAACTGATAATGGACAGAAAAGTTCCATTGACCTTCTCTTGCCTAAGTTGTGGCATTGATTATAATAGGACTTCAAAGCTCATGAAAATCGAAGGGCTACATGTCATGGATGATATATGATTTGTTGTGATTTCCTAGTTTTATATTCCGACAACCTGTTTTTTATTAGCTACTAAGGTCTTTCTGTTTTAGCTACACAAATGTGCAACAACTGATATCTATCATTCCTTGGATAAGTCTGACAAATGGTTTTTCCAATTTGTTTAATCTCTAAGACCTAAGTGAAAACACAGTGAAGTTTTCTCAGCCTCATGAATTTTCTTGAGAACTATGGAGGCTCTGATTCATAATTTTTGGTTACCACTTCATGGATTTTATATAGTTACAGCTCATACTATGAAATCACATGGAAGTTGGTGAAAATTTCTCTATTAAATTGGAAGTAATTAATTGGTTGACCAAACTTTGTCTACAATTACTGTACCGAACCAATTAAGATGCCACATTTTATGTACTGTGTTTCAGAATGAGACTGCATAATCAATCATTTCTTCACCCCTAATTGGTACTCGACCAAAGTTCCAGAAGCTGAACTCTTTATTGAATCCTGAAACTATCAAATTTGGGAGTATGGTTGCTCCTGTTTTGATCTCCATCTCTGGTATACGCAATCATTATCCTCTGTTTTGTATTCATGAGGTAGCAACCAACCTTTATGCTAAGACATAATTTCATTAAATAAATTCTATATCCTCAGCAGTTTTCTGAGTTGCCACCAAATGTGTATAACATTAAATGAAGGCCATTTTCAGAGATGAACATTATTTTTTCATGTGTGACAACATAAGGCTCCCTTGATAGTTCCTTGACGTTTGTTTCCTTTCATCCAAATCTTTATCTCTTGTCTCTTGGAAATTTCAAAGTATGGTGTTTGGTCAGTCTTTTGCTTATTACAGAGTTCATTACATTATTAGTTGATTTGGCATTACTTTCCATGTTTCTCTTTTTTATCTTCTGTTATGCAATAGATTTTCTATCACCATGATTTCTTTAACAACGTGCTTCGATTGTGTACATATTGATTGCTAATTTCAGAAAGCAGTTTTGCACTGTATTTTTCTACATGAAGAGGTCGTCTTGTTACGGGTGGAATGTGCTTTTAAGTTTCTATTGCTCATTCATGCCTGTGAATTTGTATCAAATTATATGTGACAATCATTCCTCTTGATTCAGTTTTGAAATTTGGAGTTCTCCTGTTCTGAACTATCTTTCTCAACTCCGCTCAGGTTTCTGAACAGCAGAGAGCACATGGATAAATTCAAGAGGTATGAAGCTGACTTGAAACGACAATTGATGCAAAAATATTTCTCCGAAAGGACTATTTTTGGAGGTAAGCCGACTTTGCTACTTCCTAGTGATTCTTATTTGAAACATCTTGTGCCTTTATTTTTATACGGCTGGTTTATGAACAAATTTCTTATTTAGAACTCGTGGACTCTAATTTTATTTTGACAACTGACTCCATCATCATTTACCATTGCAGGCAACATATTCGACGTGAAAATTAATATCGAGGGGGAAACCATCACCGCCAGCAGGTACATACATTATACACCGAACACATTAGGAAAAAGAAACGCTTTTAAGACAAATTCAAACTGATAAGTGTGATACATTGTTTGTTGCATAGGTCTCCCCAGTATCAATCTTATGTGGATCCAGTTGGTTTTGATGATTTAATCAGCAACAGGCGGAGTCCTCCATCAGCTGAAACTACACCACCTCCAGAAAGTACTTTAAACGAGAAGCCTCCCTCGACCTAAAGCAACATATGGGCATAGAACCTCTAAATTATCTAGCTGTATTTTATGCTAACTAGTCAAAACATTCTGAAGAACGATAGAACACGAGGCAGACAGATGCGTAGTATTGGTTAAAAGATTAATCTCCATGACATGTCTGTCATATTAATCTATGCTTTTTCGTTCTGTGCTGTGGTGTGTGACAAGCTGACTATTCAGATCAGATGCCAAATGAAAGGGCTTTGAAGATCTCACAGTGATGAGGCCATATAAAGACTAAAAGTATAATATAGTAAGACTAATAATTTCCCTCAACTAATCACTCCCATTTTTATTTTTATTTATTTATTTATTTTTGGTATTTTTTCTCCACTGTTTCTTTTTCCTTTCTATGGAGTAATACTGAATCTAAATTATACTTACCAAATATATTTCCTAGAAGAAAAAAAAAACACACACAATTAATGCATGTGTTAGGTAATGGGGGCTGCCCACAAATTAATTTTTTTTAAGAGTCATTAAAGGCATGAGAAATGGATGGTGTGAGCCCATGCCACACAAATTACAAAGGAAACAAAGGAGAGAGATAGGGGGCGAGTGAGGGTTTGAACCCCGCCCATAAATTAGTTGATTTTGAGATATTTCCAATACACCTAACGGGATCAATTCATCTCGACACAAATCCCATACAAGATCGATAACGTAGTACTGTACCCAAATCCGGGACACGTAAACTAGAACTAGAAAGAATGCAAAAAGAATATGAAAAATGCCTCCAAGAGCCTATACAGGCCATGAAATGGTAGTGAGAATTCATGCCACACAAATTATAAAAGAATAAAGGGAATGTATAGGATGCTGGGTGGGGAATCGAATCCCTAACCTATATATAGGTTGGGGGTGGGGGTACCATGATTTTGATACTATGTTATAATATGGATAGAAAATTTCAAATTGATGATGGATAGAATAACCTCCTACCTCTGTTCACATAAGCAATAGGCATCCACCCACCGATTTATGTGAGAGATTTTCAACAGTAGTGATATTGTGACATGATTTGCCATGTGTGGTAAATAATTAGAGTTTAGCTTTTGGAATTAATTATGAAAAAATAGTTTGAAATTGAGAGAGTTTTGAGTAATGAATTTTGGGGTTAGAGTTTAAATGTTGGAGTTAAAAAACTAAAAGTTGGGGAAATGAGCGTTCAGAGTTTCAAGTTTAGATGCTAAAATTTAACGTATTTTTAGTATGTATTTTAGAAGCTAAATTCTGGCGTTTGTCCCAAATGCAGCCAACAGAACTGTTCCTTATTCATTTGACGTGGCTAAACAACTTCAACAATTATTTTTTTTTTAAAAAAAAAAGAGTGCAATTGTGTACAAAACAAACGAGGAAGCATGCAAGAAGTAGGAAACTTTTATTAAGAAATGAAGTTTAAGGACACATGCAAATTTCACCCGAACAAGACACGAGCATTGATCCAACCCCCATCGTACGCATTCTGATTCTCGACACATTTTATTCAAAATGAACAACCACTTGAATTTGTCGATTAGATGAAATAAGCCACATCCTTCCACCGATCTGTTTTGTCACAACTTTTTTGAATTTTTAGGACCCATACCTTGTAATATATGTTGGTATGCAAACGGTCGATACCTATTGGATTGAACATAATGAAGCTAGCAACATAGGTTTTGATCCCATCACTACCAGAGCGATGAGACTGACTCATAACAGCTGTGCATTTTTTGCCAAACGGTCTTGAGGATATGTGATAATGGCCAAAATTGACCATTATTTTCAATCTATTTCCGTGTCTAATACGGACATTTGATCCCTTTCCGGTCTTATTTAAATAAGAAAGCAGTTGAATTTAACATATTTATGCAAGTTTGTATAAATAATAAGCTGGTATTGAAAAATACAAAAATATTGTTATTTTCTTTTAATTTGTGTCAAAAAATCCAAAAACATGATAAAAATATTAAAAATCTTACACTTGATTAATTTTGGTTCGATGTTGTCGATTCGGTGGAACACGGGTTCATTAAATGGAGCACTAGCCAAATAATCAAGTGGAATAAATATGCTTATTTATACTATTTTATATTTTGATGTATATATTTTTAATTTTCATGTTTACCTTTATTTTTATTCTGTCTCTGTTTTCTGCTCTAATTAAAAATTAATTGGTCCACTAATCCATTTATTTGATTAAATACAGGTAATTTGGTGATTTGGACCCAATAAAAATTATTAGTCCAGTCCACTACCATCATTGCCCAACTCCAAGCCCAATCATATTTTCAGTCAATCCATTTAATCAAATTTTAGCCCAACACTTTCAAGCCCAATACCCAACCCTCATCATCAACCCTAACCCTAACCCTATTTCCTGCCGCCAACCTGCCGCCGGCCGCCGCCTCTTTCCCACCACCATCATCACCCCACAGCAGCAGCCGCCGCACCACCACTCTCACCCCCTCAACTGCCTCCGTCCTCGCGCTTCCCGAGCTCCGCCTTTACTCCACCATCCCAAATCCAGCCACCAAAATCCGTCCCAACTCCGGCGAAGCAAGCTCCAATCACCACCATCCCTCCGGCGAGATCCGCCGCCACGAACAGCATCCCGCCGTTCTCCAACCGCCGCCCATCTCATCGCCCTATCACCGGCATCCCCAAATTGAAACGGAGGCAGCAGCAACTCCTCCACCCACCTCCTTCTCGCCACCACCAAACAGATCCGGCCAACCCTCCATCTTCCACCACCACAGCACCCTCATTCATCTCCATCCACAGTCGTCACCACCACCACGCCCTCCTCATTTCAACCACCACCTTCCGCTCGCAGCCGCAGCCGCCGCATCTCCAGACACCATCACCGCCGCACCATCCGACCGGCGACCACCCCTCTCCAACCATTCGCCAACCCCAACCCAGCACAACGAAAAATGAAAAGAAAGAAAACAAGAAGAAGACGAGAAGAAGAATGGGAAAATGAAGAAGAAAGAAGAGGAGAGAAACAAAATAAAGAAAACTGGATAGGGAAGATTGGAAAACTGGAAACGAGAACTGGACAGAAGAAAGAAAACTGACGAGAAAGAAAGGAAGAAGAAAGAATGGAGAAAATAATGGAAGAAGATAGAAAGTGGGGGAAGGAAGTATTGAAGAAGAAAGAATGGAAGCCTGTCGAGAGAGTGAGGAACGAGACAGAGGAGAAAGAAAATAAAAATAAGGGAAGAAAAAGAAAAGAAAAAGAAAAGAGAGATAAATTTTACCCGGTCCCTAAACAAACCCCGATCGAGATGCCATGTTCCGCGACCAGGTATTCCGCGACTGGAAAATAGCTTAAGGATTGTGAGAGAGGCACCCCAGTCGCTAACCAATGGACCGCGACCTGGACAGAAAATGGTTAGAGACTGGGAGCATCAAGACACAAAGTCTGTCGCGGAACATTCTGTCGCAGAACAATGTTCCGCGACACATGGATCGCGACCGCGACACATGGGACCGCGACCAAGACAGAAAAGGAGCAAAAGCAGGTCACGTGACATGCCACCCCCTTCCAAATTCAATTTACCACATGCCCAATTGAATGCAAGGTCCCAGGACCACAAGTCCCGCAGCACAAGAAATTTCGTTCTCTTCCTCTGGACCTCGAGCTCCCGCCCCCTCCTGTGCGCCATCCTGGAGCTAAAAATTGTGTCGTGAACCAGATTTGTTCCGCGAACATGCACAATTGTTTAGCGACTGGTGGGCCTTGAATGGGCCTAGGGCTCAATTCTTCTCCTCTATAAATATAACCTCCCAACCCCTTTGAACAGTAACCTAGCCACACTTGTAGTTTAATTTTTGTTCTTGGGGCACCACTGTGCTCTCAAGTAGCTTTTAGAGTAGATAGTTTTATTTTTATGCAATGTAGATTTTAGTGTAGTTTTAGTTTAATTTCTGTAATAAATTAGTGTGGCTAGTGTTCACATTTTCCAGTTTATCATATTTTTGTATTTTGGGTTGAAACATTCAATTAATGGATGTAATTAAACCTTATTTTTAGTTTGTGGAATGATCAAGAAAATGTCTCCATAAAATATTCTGTGATGGGTTCCTCTCCTAGAATCTACTGCTTTATTTTATTTTTGGGTTACTTGACCATGTTTTGGTATTGTAGTTAGGTTTTATTGCTTTTCTCATTTAATAAATATGCATAAATACTTTATATGTGTCCTTTGATAGACTTAGTGTAGGTTTTATTTTTTGTTTGGTTTGTCAAGCATAGTTGGACTTAATGTGTTACTGTTGCTAGTTCTTTGTTTTTATTTTTATTTTAGTACCCTGTTCTTGTTCTTTTTAAGTTTTAGGTAGTACTTTTTATTTATTTTATTTTATTTTTACTTCTAGTGCATTAAATCTAACTAGGGATGATCTTAAAAGTGTTTGTGCATATTTATTTAAAAATTGCATCACCCATATTGTATTGCATCACGTTATAACCCCACGGGTTGCAACGTAATTTTCCGTTGTGATCCCACGGATCACAACGCACTCCCCCGCAATGCAATATTAGGCGTTATGCTGCCAAAATTTTGTAAAATTTTTAAAAACCCCTTGGTCGCGAAACCCGTGTCGCGGACCAGGTCCGCGACACACTCCTTGGTTAGCGACCGAGGATCCAAATACTTGTAATTTTATTTTGGAAGGGCTCTGGTCGCGGAACCCCTGTCGCGGACTCACGGTCCGCGACATACTCCTTGTTCCGCGACCAGGAATTATGCCCTTGTTGAATTTTTAAACCCTTTGTCGCTATGCCCGTGTCGCGGACCATGGGTCCGCGACACAAATTTTTGCTTAGCGACAAAATAAACCTTAATTTTCAAAATATTTTAATTTCTCTTATTTCCCACCTTTCTGTCGAGATCCCCCTGTCGCGGACCCACGGTCCGCGACACAATTTCTGTTTCTCGACATGGCTTGTTTCTCGACAGGCTTGGCACCTTTTTACCAGATTTTTATTCTCCATTTCACCCCATTAATTAATTGAACCTTTGTATTAATATTTTTGAGGTTGAAATCCAATGATCTCAACCCATGATTAAATTGATATAAAGAACTTTGTTCAATTTCCATTAAAAGACTCTTCTACAAAAATTAAACTCTAATGATCTAAGTATATAATCCGGACTGTAATTAATTAATTAATTATGGAATGAGTGATTATTTAGACATAAAGAGCAATTATGGATTTAATCCCATACCCTTGCATGAGAAACCAATGTCTCTCATACAAGATGACCCAAAAATATTTTCTTTTATTTATTTTGTCTTTTCCGTATTGTGTGAAATAGCTAGTAAGAGATATAACAGACTAATGTTGGCGGGTATTCCCACACGGATAAACTAGCTCGTGGTCTGTATACTAATTACTAGATGTTATTTTGCATGGTCCGGATAGTGGTCTGTAGAAGCCTTGGCGGTTCGTCCATCCGGGATTATAATAGCTGCTCAGCTGACTCCTATCCGGATACAGTTTTCTTTTCTTTATCTTAATTTCAAACCTGAATTCAAGTTGTAGTATTATTAAATGATGTCGACCAACATTATTTAAGAATTATTACAGCAAGAAAATATGTGGGTTTTTCTTCCATTTACAGACAAAAGGGAGCTGAATGACGGTGGTCACCGTCATTGGGAATTCCTTTCTGTCTAAAAATCATTCCACCCAAATGAGAGGGAAATTGGAAAGCAGATGTTTGCAGTCCACCCAATCGTTTTGCCATCTTTTTAGCCAAAATAAATTCTTCTCATCTCCGGCTATTTCATCTCCGTGTACCAACTTCTGTCTAAACCCGCCTTATATTTTGGGTTATTTTATTTTACACTTCTCTATAAATTTATGCATGATATTATTATGTAAATATTGTGGTCATAATTATTTTGGGATCCTTCCCTTGGACATAGAAGTCGTGATTTTAATCAGATGTCTCACGATAAATTTCCAACAAAAATTTATTTATAAAATCCGGATCTAAGTAAGGGATAAATTCCACAGTTATGACTAATTCACATTCGACTGGGGGTTGATTTTGGGAAATTAGAAGCAGAGTCAGCGATTAGGTCTCACCTAGACTGAAAGGATCTGTGTTTTAATTGAGAGTCTAGTACCTATTTAGGGAATGATTTTCAAAGATTTATTATTTTCCAAAATTGCTGTGTGTTGGGAATCTGGTATTAAATATCACACTGAGATGGGGTCCACTTGGATTCAAATACGGTGTGATAGATAATTCTAGAGGAACAACATATGGGCCTTGGTTATTTTCTAAGGTAGGGTTGAGCTCCTTTCAACTGCTATCCTCTTCTGCCAAAGCCTATTTTTGAGTCCTGAGTGAGTGCATCCGGAACGAACTAATTTATTAGTTCGTTTCATTAGTTTGTATCTCATAACTACCCGGAAGGAAGTGAACACTGCGAGCGGTTCACCGAGATACGGGAATTCTTGATCCACATCCGGTCATTCTGACCGGGGGCTTTCTTTTACTACCAGGATCAGACTTTCAAAAAAAAACCTCCGATTGATAGGATTTTAAATGCTTTCTTTATCGCTTTATTTTTAACTGCTTTCTTTAGAGGTCACTCGGTTGTATTGAGAGTTGTGTAACTGCTACTAGGACTGATAGTTAAGGGATAGTTCAGGGCTTAATTAGAATCTTTGGGCGTGACATGGGGGAATGATGGGAGTACTTGACACTTCAACTAATGATTTTTCAGGTGTTGCTTGTCCACCAGAGATAATTAATATACCTTAGCAATGCATTGCAAGGGTAGTTATGCGTCTGTGGTATCTTAGAATTTATTTTCTTAAGAGCATGTAAACTCTTACTGTAAGTACCTGTCTGTTAAAGGGAACATGGTATAGAGAACATGAGAGTTAGCTAACTGATGGATTATCCCAAGCTAAGATCTGTGTATTAGAATGGAAGTTTAATTGTGTTTCATCTAAATCTTGTCCAATTTTTATTATTTTCTTCCTGTCCCTTCTGTCTCATTTTAAATCTGCTTTCTTAGAATAATTTTAACCGATTTCTTAGAATAATTTTATTGCTTTCTTAGATTAAATTTAATTCGCTTTCTAGAATAATTTTACCTGCTTTATTTTAATCGCTTTCATAGCTTAATTTAAATTCTGTCAAGTAGATGATAGTTTAAAACACAAACTTGAATCGAGTAACCGAGTGGAAAATCTTAGTAAACGACGTGGGCCCTGCTTCCATCGCACATCCTCCAGTGAACGATCCGGTACTTACTATAAATACTGCAATTTTTGACTCCGTGCGCTTTCAGGGGCACAATTTCTTAACACGAGTAAATAAAAACGTGACAACCTATAAATATATCCCTAATCCCAACTCCGCCTTCATAAATTGGTTTCATTAAATAAAATTGAACACCAGGATTATTATTTTTCAGAAAATACTCATGTAGTGGGAACTTGTCAAAAGTTTCATGGCAAGGATCTTCAAGGCACGAAATTGTCAAAGATTTCATGCCGGGGAGGTCCATAACTCCGCTTGAACTCAAAGTTTCCCCTCATGAGTAATAAAAAGTGAAATATATCCTTAAACCCCTTCCCATGAATCATAACTCTTTTCTTTTAATAAATTTAACCTGGGATATTTTATAAAAATACTCGTGTGACGAAATTGTCAAAAGTTTCAATATGTCGAGTTCCACGGTTTGACCGTGCGGGACTTCCTTCAAGCCCAATTCTTTTTTCCCGGCCATCACAGAGACGTGAACGATGCAATTCTTGCATATCTCGTGCATGTCGTTCTGAATAAAAATTCTTGTCGCCGATGATATCAACGCATGGGGAACATATACTATTATTACAAGTAGCAATAGCAGCAGAGGGAAGAACGATGATTTTGGCCACCATGTCATTTTTTTTCCCTTTGCTTTTTATGATTGATTGTGGTGTAATTCTATGTACGTGTTGTGTTTTATACTATGGGAATGCTTCACAATTACCGTTATTTAATTTTAGGTGAATACCAGGATATTCCCAGGCCTCATTGGACCCAAGATATTACCGTTATTTAATTTTTAATTGATAATATGAAAAATATCTATACTATAAAGAAATAATATTATAAAATATTATTGTAATTGTTGTTATTATTAAAGTTTGAACATGACCTCTTTAAGACAATGCTTAATCAAGAAATAAGGATGAGGATAAGGATAGCAATCCCGGGCCGAACCAGCTCCATTGCCTAATTATAAAGAATATTAATTATAGTATGCTGTACGGGTATGGGGAAATGGGATGGGTTTGTACGCTGAATCAGCGTGAGCTGAATTGGTGGGTAATGGACAATAGTGTGCTGGTTGGTTGCTTTGGAGTAAGCTTGCAACAATTAAAGCAATCTTAATTATTTTAGGCTAGTCAAATAATTGATTGCATGTATCCATTAAATTGGGAACATTCTATACTTGTTTTGAACTATTTTGGCAGAAACAAAACATTTCCCCCAACCTACCCATCATTTGATCCTTTCTAAAGTATATCCGATTTTTTCCTCTTCCCCATCACCCTTGCTTTCAATCGATTGAAAGGTTCCCATTGTAAAAGTTGGTGCCGTAATTTTGGTGTAGCCGCTGCCGCCACTGACTTTTCTGCCATCGTCGTGTGCGTCCTTGTTGCCAAAGATGTCGTCGCTGGTCAGCCCATTGAATGGAGTTTGACGCGATTCATTGTGTATTTTTTGTTTCCTGAATACAATTGGGTCATTGTGGTTTTGGGGGCTATATTTGTTGGTGGGGTTGTGATTGGAAGCAAAATGTGTTAGGAATGCTCTAGATCTGTGATTGATTTTGTTGGTGGGTTTTATGTAGTGTCTGTGAAATAGGTTATACTACTATAGATAGAGATGGTCGCATTGTTCGCGATTTTAGATATTACAGTTTAGTTGCTTGCATTTTTCAATCAGTGTGTGTTTGTTCTCGTGTTCCAGTGCACTGAGGGGGTGTGGTGTGGAAGGTTTATGTGTTGTTTTTTCCTTCCCTTTGGGTGTGGAGATGGGGGTGGAAGGGTTTTAGTGGGTGTTTTTCTAGCATTTTTGATGTTATATGATGAGTTAGTTTTTAGTTTATGATTTTTTTTTTGTTTGTTATGTTGGATGACCCTTATTACGGGCAATTATGTTTTCGTTTCTCATAATGGAACATGAATCCGATTCACAGATCCAGTTTGCACGTGTGCCTCACCGTGTAAAAGATGTGAATGACTGTTGGTGAAAAAGGAATATGAGGGGCGACGGAATTTCTTAAACGACTCACGTTATGGTGATGTGCTGGTATTGTGTAGCATACATGCTGATACCATTCAAATGTTGTGATGTCATCGTGTAGCATATGTGATGGTATCATTCATGTAGCAGATGTGCTGGTGCGGTTGTGCATATGTGCTGGTACCTTTCAAAAGGTGTGTTGGTAGCGTGTAGAAAGTATGCTGTTCTTGTTGATAACAATGTTTCATGATGGATTGTATTTTTATTTTTTTATTTTTTTATTGGCCTTATAACTAGTATGATTATTTTGTTCTATTTAGATGGAGATTTGTCGAGTGTATTTGAAGAATTCTCAAATGTTAAAGGATTCAAATAAATATGGCTAATAAAAGTACTTAGGATTTATAAATAGCATATATAAATATATAGGAGTAAAAATTAGCACATACATTAACATAGATCTCACATACATTAAATAAAATCAACTCATTTATTTAAATAAAACTATAACATATATATTATAAAATAAGTATATACATCATATAAACATAGCACATATATGAGTAAAAAATTAACACATATATAAACATAAATACCATACACATTAAATAAAATATATTGCTCATTTAAATAAAACCATCTCACCAATTTAAATGGAATCATCTCATATATAAACTCAATATATATACAGTTAAAAATTAGTATATACATCATCATAAAATATCGCATAATTCAAATAAAATAAATTCATTCATTTATATAAAATCATCATGTGTGAAATATAAAATCAGCACACATATTATATAAAACTAGCACACACATTATACTAGAAAATGAGAATTAATAATAATTATTAAAATAAAATAAAATAATTTATTTGTTCATAATTTTTTTAATCGGTCTAGTGTTTGGAAATAGTGCATTATTTATTTCATTATATTCATATCACTTTTATTTTTACCAACCAAATCAACAAATGTTTCAACTGATTTATTGCAGGCAATCATTATTCCATATTAAATGATGATTGATATGTTTTTGTTACTAATCAATAATTCTAAATTAAGATTCTTGAGATAATGATAATAAAATCAGACATTACTATATTAAAGGTTGGCAAAGAGAAGGAAACTTCGTAACTCCCAAACTGGTCAGCACTAATTATTCTTCCAATCATCTTCTGCACTCCATCATTGCAGCACCGAAACTGATCCGTGGGGAAATATCTAAATTGTATCCTATTGTTTTTCAAATTATATTGATTTGAAAATTATAATTAAACAAAGATCAAAATAATGATTAATTTTTTTGGCGTATACCGGGTACTCCCAGATGACATTGGGTCCAAGACTAATCACTCGATGATCTGGTGGGCCGGTTGCCTCTCCCGAAGCAGAAATCTACATACACAAAGATTCGAACCTCAGACCTTTACTTTAGCTTCCAGAGCCACATACCCCTCAGACCAACTGCGTTTGGTAAAAAAATAATTAATTTAGTAGAACCTCGAAAATTTTGAAACAATTTTATGCGAATAATTTTACAATTTAAAAGGTCTCGGATTCGAGCTTTTGTGTATGCAGAATTCTGCTTTGGGAGATGCAACCTTTCAATGTCCACCAGGTCCTCGAGGGATTAGTCTTGGGTCCAATGTGGTCTGTAATACCCGTATACAAAAAAAAAAATTTACAATTTAACACAACTGAAAGAAATTAGGTTTTGTTTCCTTAATTTTTTTTTTTTGGTATGTTCATTCGATCAGTATTTCCTTTTTCCTGGCTAATTAATGAAGCTAAATAATTTGGCTTTCCAAATACATCCCTGTGGGAAGAAAAAAAAAAAGATGAAAATTGATGCATGTGTCCTTTGGAAGGTAAGTATACATTCTGTGGTGCCTAGCGAAGAATTCTGCATATACAAGTATTCGAATCCGAGATTTTTGTTTAAGTTGTCAGAGTCATATACCATTTAGGTCAACTGCGTTTGGTTGGTGAAAAAGGAGAGATTAAGAGTATCCATCGATTGTAGAATATTGTTCTTTCAAGATGTGCAATTGTGTTTCTTGTTTTATTACAAATTAAGTTTTAAGTACGTTCCTCATGATTTGTAGCCAATATTAGCCTGCTGAGCATGTCTAAATTGGGGAGTTTGACAAATCGTTTTTTTTTTTTAATCAGCTCATTTGTGAGATAAAAGAAGTTTTTTGATGAGACAAAATAACTCAAAAACACAATTTAATTAGTTTCTTTTTTGAATCCACTTCAGGGAGTAGTATTTTGGATTTAGCTTATTGTTGGCAAAAAATCAGTCTCAAAATATTATCGTAATCAGTTAACAACAGTTTTGACTAATTTATTACCCACGTAATTAGTTAACAACTATCAATTAATTGCCAAGCGGGCCATTGTTAATTTCTTAATATATGTTTTAATGTCTTATAATGTTCATTTAACGAATGAGTTTGTATCCATAGTATGGATATCCATACATGTTTTCTTGATGTATACAGTGTGATATTTTTTGGGTTTTTCCTAATATGGCAGTGAATTTTATTATATTATTTCCTTTTTAAAGATTTATCAATTTATGGTTAATTAGATGTTACAAATTAGATATTCCTGAAATTGTGGAAACTAATGGGAGGAATTGTGGGCCATGAATGTTGTCCGAATTTGTTTAGATTTTGCGTAGTTTGTTGTTTTTTAGCAGATTGTGTGGGGTTTTCTTTTCCTCCTTATCCATTGGACCACATTTTGACTTTATTTCTATCAGTGTGTTCTGTATATGTTCAGGGTATGATATAGTAAATAGTTTGGGGATTTAGTTACTGGTTTGTGCTGCTCCACTGTTCATCTTGTGTCCTGTATTCTTTTAATTCATCCTATAGTCAACAGTTTTAGATGGCAGTCACTAGTTGATGCTGCCCAACCGTTTAGGTTATGCTACATAAATGTTTCCATGATGATATATTGAACAGTGTGTTACGAGATTATATAGTTTGTGCTCCCCATCTGTTCTTAATGTGTTCTGTCAGTGTTAACAGGATGATATAGTCAACAGGGGGGAAAATATGTAGTTGTATGTGATGCCGAACTGTAGCTTGTGTTCTGCGCTTGTATAAAAGTTGCTGTGGAGATATCATAACATGTTCCAATGTCTAATTTCCATATATTCCCATACATGATTCCTGG